>JAVJIF010013531.1:0-106269 GCA_038442645.1 Agave tequilana
GCATACAAGAGTGGATTAGAGATCCTGTAACTTCCAGATTAACCAGAAACCTTCTCTATCCTCGCATTCAGAACTGGTGATGGCGTCGCTTCAGGACAGGTTTTACCGATCAGAACCTGATTGCCATCTGATCGTAAAAATATTTTGCATTTTTTTCATTACACTCCAACATTTATCGTGTAATAAATCTGCTAATTTCATGTCTTAAATATCTATTTTGCAGAAAATAATAATGAAAAGAAAGAGGATTAAAACAAATAAATACCAGTTAAAATCAGATTTAACTGGATCTATTTGGTTAGCTGAGGATGATCCCAGATCTAGTTAGAACAAATTAAGGATTTGGAGAAATATTCAGCTGAAGATCAGAGCAAATCAGAAAGATAACACCAAATGAAAACCGATAAAATTAATATTTCTATAAATCCATTTTGGTTAGCTAAAGATCAACCGAGGATAATATTAAATACAGAGAGATAAATGGAAAGAGAAAAGATCAACTGATGAGATGAAGCAAGTTTGACTAAGATTCTGACTGGATACATTTTAATATTTGAATTATAACTTTCGCTACCGAATCTCAAATCTGATGATTCAAGATGATCTAGAAAGAAGATTTAAAGGCTTACAATGTTTATGTTGATTACTGTTTCGAATTTTATCATCTGTTAAGCAATATTCAGCAATCAACACTCCATCAAGCTGCAGAACAGGATTCTGGATAAATCCAGTTTGGAGATAAGGGGAAGTTTTGGACATTCAAAAATAGCCAACTCTTCCTATCTCCTACACTCTCCCTTATTAGTATTTTTCTTATAAATACCTGTATTCATTGAGAGATGAGGAGGGACCAGAGGGCTGAAAAGTCAGAAAAAGAGAGTTTTGAGCGTTGTAATGCGAGATTGGAGAGGTCAATGGCGTATTTGATGCTTATTGCATAAAATTCAGAATTCTTCTTCACGATCTTATGGCGTTCAGTCTAAGTTTTTCTTTAATTTCTCTTTATTTATTTTTTTATGCTATTTTTTTCTTGCATATTTAATTCCATGAAGTCATCTCTTTTCTTTTATTAGCTTCTTTTGTTTTCAGCATCGCTTGGAGGAGGGAGACAACAAGGCGACGACAAGAAACAAGTTCACTGGTTCGTTTTCCTCTTCCCTTCGTACCAATCTCTTAATTTCTACTTTTACTTTGGTTATTCAAATCTTCGCAAAAAAGGTTGGTATTACTTTCTTCTTTTGCTTTCTTCATTTTCTTTTACTTTATTCATATTTTTATTTTGCTTTTGCTTTCTTCTACAAGATCTTTATTTATTTATTTAAAAACAAAATTTTAACCTTCATCCAAGGGATTTCTCTACTAGAATAAGATAAAAGTGAGATTTTTAATAACTAAAATTTCAAAAATAAGTCTCTATGGATTCTATCCTATACTCGCTGCTACACACTTTGCTAAAAAGATTCTAGCAAGTTTAGGTTTTATAACTTGTACATGATTCAGAAACGATGGAGTTTTCATGAATTTCGAATCGCGAACAGTTTTTGGCACCGTTGCCGGGGACTTGTGAAAATTTTTGGTTTTGAAAATCAACATTTAGTCTTTTTCTAGTTTAATATAAAAAAAATTTAAAAAATTAAAAAAATTTCAAAAATGAAAAAATTCAGAAAGTTAAATCTTAAAAAAAATTCAAAAAAATTATTATTATTATTTTTCTTTCCATCCCTAAGATTTAATTTCAAATTTCTTTTGCAGGGATATTGCATGAACAAAGAAAGACTTGCACAACAAGAAGCTTGATTGCTTATGACATATTGTTTTGCTAAAATAAAAATAAATAAAAACTTGCTTGCTTCAGAGTCGCCGGAAAGGTTAGTATTTTCTAACTCTACCCATAAATCTCTTGTCAGTGGGATTTTGGAGGTGCTTATTGATTAAATTTTGTGCTGCATTAGTGCATACTTGCATAAAAAGATCTTAAGAGTGTCCCCCCTCACATAAGGTCTGGATTTCATCACCCGTTCCTTGGCTCAAAAATCACAACTGCATATAAGTATTTTTTTTCCAAGTTTAAAACTAATTTAAAATCAATTAGAACTCAGCCACTAGGATTTTGAGCTCATTTAAGTGGAACTATTTTGGGAAGACTCCGGTGAACACTTTCAACCTCGCGAAAGAGGGCTTTCTTATCTAGAAAGGGTGACTTAGCCATTGCGGCGGTGCCTGGCCTGAAGAAGGACCGAGGAACTTCCCTGTCTAAGAAATGGTGGCTGAATTTAGTAAGTGCCCGGCCTGGGGGGAGAGCCGAATCGCTTGTTTGACAGGTTTAACCGGTAAACCCACTATCCTTCCAACCAGTTAGGAGCTATCTAATTAGAGAAATTCTATTCTCTTAAGATTAGTGGTTGAAAAAGAAAAAAAACTGATTATCTTAAATTAAATTCAAGATAAAGAAAATACTGATTGCAATTGATTGGTTGAGTCATTTGTATGTGCAACAAAAATTAAAAAAAGTTAAAAAAATCAATTTCATCCATCCTTCTACCCTTATATCATTTTAAAATTCTTTCCTCTCATGGCCTATCCAAATCAAGATATTTACAACTATTATCATGATAGGCCATTTCCTCATTCTCATCCACCATCCTCACCTCTGAGCTTTCATGGCAACAACCAACCTACTAGTTCATCTTATTCATCTCATCTTCCCATGTGGTACCATCACTGCAATGATTCATCTCATCATTTAGAATAGTGTCCTTAAATAGTGAACTCGTTAGGACTAGGTCAAAACCAATTCGACACATTTCAAGGACCTACGAACGAAACCCTATCCATCAAATTTCAATTATGAGGGTTGGAATTGTCCTCAATATTCATGGGACCAATCATATCAATCAAATTGGTCCTACACTGAACCATCACTTCCATCTTGGGGATTTGATAATAGGAATGAGGATTTGCAGGGCACATTAGAGAAAAGTATAGAAATCATATAACATACTGCAAAACAATCAACTAAATCAATAGCTAATTGAGACAAGTGCTCGCAGAGATATGCATTTTGATGAAATAACGAATTATCTCAATCAACCTGCTTCGACTCCAATTCCAGATCAATATCAAGAGTTCCATCATTACTATCAAGTGAACCAATTGGACATACCACAAGAGTCCACACCACATGTTGACTCAAATCTTGAACCAGTACCCTCATCATTCACTTAACCAAATTAAAGAGTTTAAACAGGATGCTGGAGATATCCATGAGCTTGACACCCCATCTTGCCATGAGCCATTAATTGAACAATTGTTTGATGATGAATCCATATTTTTAGATGAATTGATTAAGGATGATTTGGTAATGCACACAACTTCTTTGAAGCATGTTGAGAATGTATGCGTGGATGATGAGCCTATGTTTCTTGAAGAATTATTTAAGGATGAGTGTTTTGAGAAGACATGTGTTGAGGAGCTCAAGTCTAAAGTTTCCTTTGTAAAAAAGAAATTTGATTTGAGTATCTTCATATTGATGAACCATCTAATAATCAATCTTTTGAAAACTGAGTTCAGGTTATAAAACAGACGAAAAGGACCAAGGTCAAGTAGACGATTTCAGAATTAACATACTTTTAGAGTCTACTGTTGGGCAGCAAAACCAGATAGAATTGGTTTCTCCTTCTGAATCTTTCATGGGATCACAAATTAAGGCAACCATTGAGGCATCTGATGTACCCCGTGAATACTTTCCCAATTTCTATATCAGCCCTTCATTTGGATGAGAGTAAGACTAGGATGGTTGAAGTATTAGAAGATATCAAACCTATCAAAATTGATATTCCGCTCCTAAATGTGACTAAACAATTACCTGCCTATATCACATTACTTAAGAAATTTTGCACTCAAATTGAAAAATCTTGGTCACATAGTTTAACATTCTCGAATGTTCCATTGTTCCACTTCAAGGACCACACAAGAAAACTGTTCAATTTTCTGGTCCAACATCGGAAGGCCATACATAGAGGTTGAGTGACATGTGATTGTGTTTGGCTGAAGATGTTAAACTTAGCGCTGCTGGGAGGCAACCTAGAAATGTTGTTTTTTATAGAAAGTTTAATTTTTTTATTTTTTTCCTTTCTAGAGTTTCTATTTCTTTTCTATACAGAGATGCTTTTATCCAAATTTGGGGGTGTGCCTTCATCTTTTTATTTACTCTTACCCTTAACTTATATGCTTAATGCAGCTCCAAGGTACTATCTACCCTTATTTTGTTCATTTTCAATGCCAGCATAATGAGCATATATTTTAACATGAGGACAATGCCACGTTTAAGTGTGGGGGAGGGTTAACATAGGTTTTCTAAAAATATATATATATAATAAAAAGATTAAAAAAATATATAAATTTTTTTCTTTATTACAAAAAACTTTTTGAAAAAGAAAAATAATACTTTGACTTATTTTTGCAAGAAATTAAGTTAATTTTAAGGAATAGAGAATCATAATTAGGATTTCTTATACTTGGTTGAAATAAGAATATTTGTTTAATTTCTAGGGATAGGAAGAAAAATTGAAAAAGTAATCCAGTCTTGATTTTTACCTTTATAAAATATGCATCTTTATATACTTACATACTTAGGGTTCAAAAATAAAAATTCTTATGCCTTCAAAAAAAAAAAAGAAGAAAAAAAAAATATATTATATATAATAAGAATCCTCTGATTAAGCTGGATTTTTGTGCCTCATAAAGCATGATTATTCACGCCTAAAAGTGGTTCATATCACCAAATTAATCCTTAGTTTGTGGCCTTGTTTGCTCGAGTCCTAAGTCCTTGGGGTGTTTTCTCACCGATGCCCTAAAACCGTCCGTCTTGAGAGTCACCGACTAAGGCTCATTACATGGGCAATTAGAAAGCCTAAGAAAGCTAAGGAATATTACCACCCTTATATATACAAATAAGTCATAAAAGTTAGAGTTGAAGAACTCTTAGTCAAAATATTCACGGTCACAAGATGCATATGACTTAGGGTAAAATAATAGACTAGATGAGAATACAATTTTATTCCTAACCTTAATTGATAACAAATATTTGAATAGAGGCTAAGTCTAGGGATGAATAATTCGATACTCTTATAACTTACAAGTTGCTTAATACTTGTAAAAACACTTCAAATAGTTTCTCTTCTTTTCAAAATGTATTTTCAAAAATACTAACAAATTATTTCGTTTCTTTATGGATTTTGTGGGTGTAATCCACTGAAAACCCTCAGGAGACTACAACTCCTGCTTTAGGGGTAACCTAGAGGTTTAAAGGCTTGTTGCACATGCTAAGTGCAATCGCGTGACCTGCGAAAGTGGTCCAATAAAAATCTTAGGTTAGTTTGTTTTGCTCGAGGACGAGCAAAAGATAGGTGTGGGGGTGTGATCGTAAACATATTTTGTATTCTTTTCATTACACTCCTACATTTATCGTGTAATAAATCTGCTAATTTTCTTGTCTTAAATATCTATTTTGCAGAAGATAATAATGAAGAGAAAGAGGATTAAACCAAATAAATACCAGTTAAAATCTGATTTAACTGGATCTATTTGGTTAGCTGAGGATGATCCCAGATCTAGTTAGAACAAATTAAGGATTTGGAGAAATATTCAGCTGAAGATCAGAGCAAATCAGAAAGATAACACCAAATGAAAACCGTAAAATTCAGATTTCTATAAATCTATTTTGGTTAGCTAAAGATCAATCGAGGATAATATTAAATACAGAGAGATAAATGGATAGAGAGAAGATCAACGGATGAGATGAAGCAAGTTTGACTCAGATTCTGACTGGATACATTTTAGTATTTGAATTATAACTTTCGCTACCGACTCTCAAATCTGATGATTCAAGATGATCCAGAAAGAAGATTTAAAGGCCTACAACGTTTATGTTGATCACTGTTTTGAATTCTATCATCTGTTAAGCAATATTTAGCAATCAACACTCCATCAAGCTGCAGAACAAGATTCTGGATAAATCCAGTTTGGAGATAAGAGGAAGTTTTTGGCATTCAAAAATAGCCAACTCTTCCTATCTCCCTACACTCTCCCTTATTAGTATTTTTCTATAAATACCTGTATTCATTCAGAGATGAGGAGGGACCAGAGGGCTGAAAAGCCAGAAAAAGAGAGTTTTGAGCGTTGTAATGCGAGATTGGAGAAGTCAAGGGCTTTGTATTTGATGCTTATTGAATAAAATTCAGAATTCTTCTTCACGATCTTACGGCGTTCATTCTAAGTTTTTCTTTAATTTTCTCTTTATTTATTTTTTTATGCTATTCTTTTCTTGCATATTAATTCTATGAAGTCATTCTTTTCTTTATTAGCTTCTTTTGTTTTCAGCATCGCTTGGAGGAGGGAGACAACAAGGCGACGATAAGAAACAAGTTCACTGGTTCGTTTTCCTCTTCCCTTCGTACCAATCTCTTAATTTCTACTTTTACTTTGGTTATTCAAATCTTCGCAAAAAGGTTGGTATTTTTTCTTATTTTGCTTTCTTCATTTTTCTTTTACTTTATTCATATTTTATTTCGCTTTTGCTTTCTTCTACAAGATCTTTATTTATTTATTTAAAAAACAAAATTTCAATCTTCATCCAAGGGATTTCTCAACTAGAATAAGATAAAAGTGAGATTTTTAATAACTAAAATTTCAAAAATAAGTCTCTGTGAATTCGATCCTATACTTGCCACTACACACTTTGCTAAAAGGATTCTAGCAAGTTTAGGTTTTATAACTTGTACGTGATTCAAAAGCGATAGAGTTTTTCATGAATTTCGAATCGCGAACACCATCTTATATAAAACTGCCCGAGGCAAATGGAAATAACTTTGAATTAAAGGCTCAATACATCAATAATCTTCTAAAGTTTCATGGTTTAGAATCAGAGGACGCATATTTCTTTGTTAGAGAATTTGAAGAAGTGTGCCTCATGATGCGCATTCCCCAGCTAGGAGATGATGCCGTTAGGTTACGTTTCATCCCCTTTTCCCTAAATGACCTACTTAAAAAATGGTTATATAGTTTCACGGTATATTCAGCTACAACGTGGGATGATTTCATCAAGGCCTTCTTGAAGAGATTCTACCCAATCCACAAAACTACCCTCATTAGAAAGAATATCATGCAGTTCAGGCAAGAACAGAGCGAACAATTTTGGAGATACTTTGAGCGATTCAAAGATCTCCTAGCTCAGTGCCCACATCACGGTGTGGAGAAATGGTATCAATGCCAGATTCTCTATGATGGTTTGGATTATCAAATGAAAACCCTGTTAGAACCATGTGTCAGGGAGGGTTCTTGCAAAAGGATGAGAATCAGGGTTGGGATTTATTTGAGGATTTAGCTGACAAAACGCTGCAATAGGAGCCAGCCTCGAAAAAACCAAGGAATTCACAGTCCATAACTTCAAAAGGAGGGCTCATATCCTTAGAATCATTCATAACTGTAGAAGTTGGGATTGCAACCCTGATATGGAGAATAGAGGCTCTAGAAATAAAAAAACCAGTCAATGTCAACCAAATCAACCCACCACCAATTCACAATCCAGGTTGTTTTCATACTATCAGGCACCGAACCATATCTTTGAAGAGTGCTCTGTGTACCATACCCAGCAAGTGCCACCAGAACACATGAATGCGGCCTACTCACGGCCACCACACAACCCGTACTCGCAGACGTAAAACCCCGTTGGAGAAATCACCCAAATTCTCTTGGGCCCAGAATAATTCTCCCAGGCCAAACATTCCCAATAATTTTCACCATCCCACACATCCAATAAATTTTCCCAGTCAAGCTCCATCTTCCTCTTACCAAAGTTCATCAATTGAGAAGAAATTCAGTGTAACACCCCATCCTCAGAATACGTACTCAGATGCGTATCCTGATTTGTTAAACACTTTGTTATTTTATTTATTATTTTCTCTTATTTATTTCTCGTACAATGGTAATACTACATTATCTGATCTCTCTGGTAATCCGATTGGGTCAATTTTAGTTTTAAACACTATTTCCCAATATTCTAGATTTTTCATGATTTTTCAGATTTTTTCTGAATTATTTTTTTAATACCCTAAAATCGGGATTAATCGGTACCGCTGGTTTATTCCTGAATTTTTAATTTACAACTGGGGTCAAATTTTGAGAAACCGCTTTCACATATCTACTTAGAATAATATTTACTACCTTAATTCTTTTTTTGGGAATTTTCAAAATTTAACAGATTTCTGCCGGATTTGGCGTCGACCGATATTAGTGGCCAATTCCAGGATTTTTAATTTAAAAAATATAAAGAATTTCTCGAAACGAATTTCACCATGATTCTTAAATAATATTCTTGATTTTTGAGAATTTTTGCGGGTCGTTCCGAGATACTTGATTTTCGGACGATTTCGGTATTTTTCCAAAAGTTTTCCGCATCCGCAACCGAATCCCGGGAATCCGCCACTCTAATTATTTTCACTTTTTCTTCTAAGAGAATATCTTCCTTTTTTCATTTTCTTTTCCTTTTTCCTTTTTCCTTCTTTTCTTTTCCTTCCACCAAATTCTCCATTCTTCCAATACTTTCTACAACTTTCCACCAAAAATATCTTCTCCTTCCACCAAAAATATCTTCTCCAAAATATCCCAAACCACTCAAATCCCTCTCCCATCACCATGGCCGGCCAAGAGACACCTCACCTCTCCATTTTTACAAAAAAACCCCCTCCCTAAACTCTTTTACATCACCTTCACAAATCCAATTCCTATATAAACCTTTCCTTCTTCATTTCACTTCATTTTTTCTCTTCACCAACACCTTAACCACCATCAACTCCTCCTTCATCTCCACAACAACCACCACCACTACAACTTCTCTAACTTCATACCTTCATCTTCTTCCTCCTCCATCTCCATTTAAACTACCACAACTCCAAAAACTCCACCAAAGTCTCCACCTTCTCCTTTACCTTTTCCAAAACTACCACTACAACAAAACCTCTCCACAAACCACCACCCCATCATCTTCTCTAAGGGCCGGCCACCTCCTTTGGATTGTGGCCGAGCTCTTCTTCGTCGGTAACATCTCCGGTGATTATTCCGGTAATCATTTACGATTATTCCGGTAATCATTCCGGGACGATTACAACGACAACACTAACGACACCGCCACTATCTTTTTATAACCTTTTTCATCACCATCATCTCTACTAATTTCACCACCATCTTCACTTCCACCATCAAGTTCACCATCACAACACCACTTTCACCTCCACTACTTCCTTTACTTTCTTTTATTACTCCACAAAAATCCATCTTTTTACCAAATACCACCACCACCAACAAAATCACCTTCCCTTTCCTCTCCTCCTCCCTCTCCTTGGGGCCGGCCACTCCCTAGGCCACCACCAAGGGGTGGCGCACCACCCTAGGGCCGGCGGCCACCCAAAGGCCAAGCCCCTTTCCTTTACTCACTTGGTATTTTCCTCTCCCGGGGAATCGGACGCGCAAAGCTTCAAAAGTAGCATTTTAGGCGAGTGATTTTCCTCGCCAGAAAATAGACTTGTATTAAAATCATTATTATGTTGTCCTTGGTAGCAGTGCGATGCGGTTGTACAGGTGTGTGTGTTGTAATCTGTGAATATGTCCCGGACTGATATACTATAATGCTTGTAACAGGATAGAACAACTCGTGCGACCATTCAGCCTCCGGTCTCTCACCATCTTGAAAGAGAGGTGATTGGGACCGTCAGGTTTCTCAGTTCAGCCTCCGGTCTCTCACTATCTCGAAAGAGAGGTGATTGGGACCGTCAGGTTTCTCAGCTCCATCTGGTTAGCATACTTAGCGCTCAGCGCTTTATTCACTAAATCCGTCCAGGCAAGTTGCTACCGGACCTTCCACTCGTATTCTAAAAACGAGTCGTCCCGGTAACCTCGCCAAGCGTATTAGCGTCTAAACTCTATTCGCTACCTATGCCTCCAGCATACTCAGCTCCACTTGGTTGTATCACTTATCAACCGATATGTTATCAACTGACACCCGATATACTACTACCTGATAATTGCCCCTTGTTACTACATGACTTGTCACTGGACGAATATCACCCTCTTGTCATGCTATCACTTGACACCCGGCATGATACACTTGACTCTTATAATTATCACGACCACGGGAATGATGACCTGACATCTTGATTTCTACTGAATATATTATAGTACATACTGTACTCCTGAGATACATGTATTCCTGACTTGTTCTGCTCATTACCGGAATCTGATAAATACATAATAAATTATAAAAAGGAACAACTTGCATCGGGTCGGGGGAAACTCGCGGCTATCAATCCATGTTCGTGTTTACAGTGGTATTAGGCATGTTGTGCAACTAAAACTTCCGGTCTGACCTGTGGGCCTCCAGGCGACCGAGGGGAGTGCTGGCTCCCTCCTTCCTGGTACCATCTTGATAAGGGCATTCTATAAGACCCTCCTGTAGGCCTTGCGGCCAGTTCCATATACCAGCAATGGAACGTCCTGGACCGTGGTCCCGGGCATGTACGGGACCCACTGTAAACATTGTTCGTTGATACCCCGCTGGTTTCCAATAACAGCCTCAACTTACTCAGATGTGGATGTATGTGAAGTAGGACGCTATGGCACATACCTAGACATATGAGTAAGATGAGTAATAAGATTTAGCAGTTAAAAGTGCTAATAACAATTCCTTCGAGTTTGCCAGTTATAGCATATTGTGTCTCCTTTACATGCTTCTTATTCATAATGCTATATCAACTCTCATACTCTTACCTCTTATGCCACTTGGCTGTAACCTGGACATTTGTTTGGGAGGTTCTGACTCCCTTGAATTTGTATGTTCAGGTTCCGAAGCTTGGAGTGAAGTGGAGCCTTCCACCGAAGATCAAGCTTTCTTCTCAGCATAGGCTGACTAGTCTCGGTACCTTTAGTACCCAACTTTTCCTTGTAGCTCGCGGGATTTTCCTTCTGCTCGTGAGCATCTTGTATTCATATTGTAAATTTTACTTTTGTACCCAGCTGTGATATAAGATATATGTAATAGTATATCACACTCGGTGATAACTTTGTAAATTGTACTCCTCATGTTGGAATGTGTATAAATACTACGTATTTTGGTACTGTGATTCTTGCCTGTACTGATGCTTAGCGTATATACGTAAGGGTATTTATGACCTGCGTATATACGTTGCAGTAACGTCTCCGTACCCGCCGGATCGGGGCGTTACAGGTTAGTATCAGAGCCTAGGCTCTCACACCTACAGTACAATCAAGTAGCAAATTAAAGGAATATTAATTTGCAATTGCTATGCATGAGTCTCGGTTATACAATCCAGCTACAATGTACGAAGTTATCTATTCCTTCTTGACTCCTTCCTCTATGTCCTAAAATCCTTCTATCTTTCCAGTTTCCAGTCATCTTTTACCAACATAACGATGGATAGAAGGACGGGTCGTAACAGCTCCGGACAATTACCAAATGGACCCACGGGAGAGAATGCTGATATTCTGAGGGTTATCCAGAATATGATGGAAAATCAACAACAGCAGACAGAACTCCTTCGGCAAGGATTAACAACTCCTAAGGAACAAAGGCCGGGGAATGTATCAGACTTCAGGCGGTTGCAGCCGGCAATATTCACAGGAGGAGAGAGACCACTAGATGCCGAACAATGGCTGATCGACACCACAGATCTCTTGAACGCAGCCCGGGTCCCAAAAGAAAATCAGGTAGAGGTTGCCAAGATTCAACTAAAAGATGTGGCCAGGACCTGGTGGCTAGCTGAAGAAGCAAGACTAGAGAAACCCATCACTTAGGACCAGTTTTCTAAGAGCTTTTATAATAGATTCTTCCCTACCACAGCTCAAAGAGAGATGGAAGAACAGTTCATCCGACTTCAGCAATGGAACGGTCTGTGGATGAGTATGCCGCTGAGTTCTTAAGGCTTAGCCGATTTGCTTCATATATGGTGACAGACGAAGAGAAGCGGGCAAGTAGATTCCAACAAGGCTTACAAATGGATATTCAAGTCCTTTTGATTCCTCAACAGCTGAAAACATATGCCCAGGTCCTCACTATAGCTAGGGAGGTGGAGCGAGGACTGGAGAAAAAGAAACTTAACCTGATAAGGAATCAGGCCATGAAGATGCCACTTCCACAAATGGGGAGAGGAGGTCCATTCAGAGCTACAAAAGTTCCGACAATGAGACGACCATTTCGATCAACCCCTCTTCAGATAACTCAACCACTTCCTATATGTGCTTATTGCCAGAGGACAGGCCATATGCAGCAGGAGTGCCGTAGGGCAAATGGATTATGCCTGGTATGTGGTTCCAGTGACCATACAATAGAAGGCTGTCCCCATAAAAGGACAGGAATAGTGAACCAAGCCTTGCTAGTACCTCCAATACCAAATGGACAGAGGAACCAGGGACCAATGGCTAGAAGGGCCCCTCCCTCCCCGACAGCAAGTGATCCGCCCAGTCCAAAGGGGAGTTAGGACTACAGCTGGTCGCGGAAGGGGACAAGCTTACAACTTGACGGCAGAAGAGGCCGAGACTTCTGAAGAGGTGGTAACAGGTAAGATCAGGGTACACTCAAAACCTGTTCTAGCCCTCTTTGATTCGGGTGCTTCTCATTGTTACATATCAGATCATTTCATTGCCTTGCATTGTATACCTATTAAATCTTTAGACCACCAATGGGAGATTAGCACAGGGAATGGAGTAGTCATCTCCTCTAAAATTTGTATCAATTGCCCTGTAGAAATATGTAACAAAACATTGGCCATAGATATGCTCGTACTAGATACCAAAGGGTACGACGTAATCTTAGGCATGACCTGGCTCAGTAAATACTATGCTGTTATTGATTGTCGAAATAAGAAAATTAATTTCAGAATTCCACTTCAGCCTGAATTTCAATTTGACGGGGAACTTAAGTCTGTCAAGAGAAAGATTCAGATGACTACTACCGAGATCCAGAAGAAGGAAGTACCGGTTTGGGATGAATTCCCAAAAGTGTTTGCTGAAATCTCAGGACTCCCACCTGACAGAATGGTTGAGTTCTCCATTGATACTATTCCAGGCACAGTTCCAATATCCAAAGCTCCGTACAGAATGGCACCCATTGAGTTAGAGATTCTAAAGAAACAGCTACAAGAATACTCTGATAAGGGGTTGATTAGGCCGAGTACTTCACCATGGGGAGCTCCAGTGCTATTGGCAAACAAAAAGGATGGTGGTAAACGGTTATGTATAGACTATAGAGAATTGAACAAAGTTACCATCAAGAATAAGTATCCCTTACCAAGAATTGATGATCTTTTTGACCAACTGCATGGAGCCTGAGTATTTTCTAAATTAGATTTACAATCGGGTTATCATCAGCTAAAAGTAAAGAAAGAAGATATTCCAAAGACAGCATTCAGGACTCGTTATGGCCATTACGAGTTTCTAGTCATGCCCTTCGGAGTCACTAATGCCCCTGCAGTCTTTATGGATTGATGAACAGAGTGTTCTCACCATATTTGGATCAATTTGTCGTTGTATTTATAGATGATATCTTAATCTATTCCAAGAATGACAGGGAGCATGCAGAACACTTGAGGATAGTATTACAGATTCTCCAGCAGGAACAACTTCATGCTAAGCGGAGCAAGTGTGATTTCTGGTTAGATTGTATAGCTTTCCTTGGACATATGATTTCAGAAGAAGGAATTTCAGTTGACCCCAGCAAAATCCAGGCAGTAAAGGACTGGCCAATTCCAAAAACAGTAACAGATATTAAGAGTTTTATTGGATTAGCTGGATATTACCGGCGTTTTGTCCAAGATTTCTCTAAGATCGCAGCCCCCGTTAACAAAGCTCACCCGAAAAGGAGAAAAGTATATATGGACAGAGGAATGTACTGCAGCATTTGAACAATTAAAGAAAAGGCTCATTACAGCTCCAGTCTTGAGGACTCCCTCAGGAAGAGGAGGAATGGTTATATACAGTGATGCATCCGGAAAAGGCCTGGGGTGTGTATTAATGCAACATGATCATGTCATAGCTTATGCATCCAGGCAATTGAAACCACATGAGAGAAATTACCCAACTCATGACTTAGAGCTGGTAGCAGTAATATTCGCATTGAAGATCTGGAGGCATTATCTTCTTGGAGACAAGGTGTTAATCTACACTGATCACAAGAGTCTTAAGTATATTTTCACGCAGAAAGAATTAAACATGAGACAGAGATGGTGGCTTGAATTGATGGCGGGCTATGATATAGACTTAAAATATCATCCTGGCAAGGTCAATACAGTACCAGATGCATTGAGCAGGAAGCCAGAAAATAAAATGCTAGTACAACTCACTCAACAGAAGGAGTTGATTCGGGACATACAAAATTGGACTTAATACTAGTACGAGGAACTGATAAAACAGGACAGTTAATGACTTTTCAGATTCAATCAACCCTGATGAATGAGATTAAAGAAGCTCAAAAGGAAGACCCCCGATTACAGAAATTCAGAGCTCAAGTAGAGGCGGGATTAAGAACTGATATCCGTATTCATTCAGATGATGCACTTTATTTTGATAACAGAATTTGTGTTCCCCAAGGAGAAGTTCGACAGAAAATTCTAGCAGAGGCACACAGTTCGGCTTATTCCATACACCCAGGGGGAACTAAAATGTATCAAGACATAAAGCAGCAGTTTTGGTGGAATGCTATGAAGAGGGAGATAGCCCAGTATGTGGCCAAGTGCTTGGTTTACCAACAGATAAAGATAGAACACCAGAGAACGGCTGGACTTCTACAACCCTTACCGATACCCGAATGGAAATGGGAACATATCACCATGGATTTTGTTACGGCTCTACCCCGTAGTCCTAAGGGTAATAATGCAATATGGGTAATCATCGATCGCCTCACAAAATCAACTCACTTCATACCATTCAGAGTAGGCCAAACAACAGAAGTTCTGGCAGATAAATATATGAAGGAAATAGTTCGTCTGCATGGAGTTCCGGTTAGCATCGTATCGGATAGAGACACAAGATTCCGATCGCATTTCTGGGAAAGCCTCCAAGAAAGCCTAGGAACTCGTCTGAAATTCAGTACTTCATATCACCCTCAGACAGACGGACAATCTGAACGAACTATCCAAATTCTTGAAGACATGCTGCGAGCCTGCATGATTGAATTCAAAGGGTCATGGGAAGACTATCTTCATTTGGCTGAATTCTCTTATAATAACAGCTATCAGGCCAGTATCAAGATGGCTCCATTTGAAGATTTGTATGGCAGAAAATGTAGGTCACCATTATGTTGGGACGAAGTCGGTGAGAGAAGACTTTTGGGGCCAGATATACTAGTTCAGACAACAGATAAAGTCAGAATTATCAGGGATCATCTCCGTGCAGCGCAGAACCGGCAGAAGAGTTGGGCAGACATTAATAGAAGACCATTGGAATTCAGAACAGGTGATCATGTATTTTTAAAGATATCACCAACAAAAGGGGTAATCCGATTCGGTACTCGCGGGAAACTTAGTCCGAGATATATCGGCCCATTCGAGATTTTGGATCGCGTGGGAGATGTAGCTTACCGATTGGCATTACCACCGTCATTGGAAGGAATTCATAATGTCTTTCATATATCACAGCTACGGAAGTATGTCAAGGATGAAAGTCATATTCTAAATCACTCTGAATTGGAACTACAACCAGATCTATCCTATAAAGAACAACCGATGGCAATTCTGGACAAAAGTATCAAGACTCTAAAGAATAAGGCTATACCGTTAGTATTGGTTTCTTGGAATAGGCATGTTCCAGGGGAGGCCACGTGGGAACGAGAGGATGTTATTCGTGAGCGTTACCCTCAACTATTTACATCTTAGTTGGTAAAATTCTTTCTTCCTATTCTTCTCTACCGTCATATTCCCCTTCCTGAAATTTCGAGGACGAAATTTTTTGCAAGGTGGATGGATTGTAACACCCCATCCTCAGAATACGTACTCAGATGCGTATCCTGATTTGTTAAACACTTTGTTATTTTTATTTATTATTTTCTATTATTTATTTCTCGTACAATGGTAATACTACATTATCTGATCTCTCTGGTAATTCGATTGGGTCAATTTTAGTTTTAAACACTATTTCCCAATATTCTAGATTTTTCATGATTTTTCAGATTTTTCTGAATTATTTTTTTAATACCCTAAAAATCGGGATTAATCGGTACCGCTGGTTTATTCCTGAATTTTTAATTTACAACTGGGGTCAAATTTTGAGAAACCGCTTTCACATATCTACTTAGAATAATATTTACTACCTTAATTCTTTTTTTGGGAATTTTCAAAATTTAACAGATTTCTGCCGGATTTGGCGTCGACCGATATTAGTGGCCAATTTCAGGATTTTTAATTTAAAAACTATAAAGAATTTCTCTAAACGAATTTCACCATGATTCTTAGAATAATATTCTTGATTTTTGAGAATTTTTTCGGGTCGTTCCGAGATACTTGATTTTCGGACGATTTCGATATTTTTCCAAAAGTTTTTCGCATCCGCAACCGAATCCCGGGAATCCGCCACTCTAACTATTTTCACTTTTTCTTCCAAGAGAATATCTTCCTTTTTTCATTTTCTTTTCCTTTTTCCTTTTTCCTTCTTTCCTTTTCCTTCCACCAATTTCTCCATTCTTCCAATACTTTCTACAACTTTCCACCAAAAATATCTTCTCCTTCCACCAAAAATATCTTCTCCAAAATATCCCAAACCACTCAAATCCCTCTCCCATCACCATGGCCGGCCAAGAGACACCTCACCTCTCCATTTTTACAAAAAAAACCCCTCCCTAAACTCTTTTATATCACCTTCACAAATCCAATTCCTATATAAACCTTTCCTTCTTCATTTCACTTCATTTTTTCTCTTCACCAACACCTTAACCACCATCAACTCCTCCTCAATCTCCACCACAACCACCACCACTACAACTTCTCTAACTTCCTACCTTCATCTTCTTCCTCCTCCATCTCCATTTAAACTACCACAACTCCAAAAACTCCACCAAAGTCTCCACCTTCTCCTTTACCTTTTCCAAAACTACCACTACAACAAAACCTCTCCACAAACCACCACCCCATCATCTTCTCTAAGGGCCGGCCACCTCCTTTGGATTGGGGCCGAGCTCTTCTTCGTCGGTAACATCTCCGGTGATTATTCCGGTAATCGTTTACGATTATTCCGGTAATCATTCCGGTGACAATTACAACGACAACACTAACGACACCGCCACTATCTTTTATAACCTTTTTCATCACCATCATCTCTACTAATTTCACCACCATCTTCACTTCCACCATCAAGTTCACCATCACAACACCACTTTCACCTCCACTACTTCCTTTACTTTCTTTTATTACTCCACAAAAATCCATCTTTTTACCAAATACCACCACCACCAACAAAATCACCTTCCCTTTCCTCTCCTCCTCCCTCTCCTTGGGCCGGCCACTCCCTAGGCCACCACCAAGGGGTGGCGCACCACCCTAGGGCCGGCGGCTACCCAAAGGCCAAGCCCCCTTTCCTTTACTCACTTGGTATTTTCCTCTCCCGGGGAATCGGACGCGCAAAGCTTCAAAAGTAGCATTTTAGGCGAGTGATTTTCCTCGCCAGAAAATAGACTTGTATTAAAATCATTATTATGTTGTCCTTGGTAGCAGTGCGATGTGGTTGTACAGGTGTGTGTGTTGTAATCTGTGAATATGTCCCGGACTGATATACTGTAATGCTTGTAACAGGATAGAACAACTCGTGCGACCATTCAGCCTCCGGTCTCTCACCATCTTGAAAGAGAGGTGATTGGGACCGTCAGGTTTCTCAGTTCAGCCTCCGGTCTCTAACTATCTCAAAAGAGAGGTGATTGGGACAGTCAGGTTTCTCAGCTCCATCTGGTTAGCATACTTAGCGCTCAGCGCTTTATTCACTAAATCCGTCCAGGCAAGTTGCTACCGGACCTTCCACTCGTATTCTAAAAACGAGTCGTCCTGGTAACCTCGCCAAGCGTATTAGTGTCTAAACTCTGTTCGCTACCTATGCCTCCAGCATACTCAGCTCCACTTGGTTGTATCACTTATCAACCGATATGTTATCACCTGACACCCGACATACTACTACCTGATAATTGCCCCTTGTTACTACATGACTTGTCACTGGACGAATATCACCCTCTTGTCATGCTATCACTTGACACCCGGCATGATACACTTGACTCTTATAATTATCACGACCACGGGAATGATGACCTGACATTTTGATTTCTACTGAATATATTATAGTACATACTGTACTCCTGAGATACATGTATTCCTGACTTATTCTGCTCATTCCCAGAATCTGATAAATACATAATAAATTATAAAAAGGAACAACTTGCATCGGGTCGGGGGAAACTCGCGGCTATCAATCCATGTTCGTGTTTACAGTGGTATTAGGCATGTTGTGCAACTAAAACTTCCGGTCTGACCTGTGGGCCTCCAGGCGACCGAGGGGAGTGCTGGCTCCTTCCTTCCTGGTACCATCTTGATAAGGGCATTCTATAAGACCCTCCTGTAGGCCTTGCGGCCGGTTCCATATACCAGCAATGGAACGTCCTGGACCGTGGTCCGGGCATGTACGGGACCCACTGTAAACATTGTTCGTTAATACCCCCGCTGGTTTCCAATAACAGCCTCAACTTACTCAGATGTGGATGTATGTGAAGTTGGACGCTATGGCACATACCTAGACATATGAGTAAGATGAGTAATAAGATTTAGCAGTTATAAGTGCTAATAACAATTCCTTCGAGTTTGCCAGTTATAGCACATTGTGTCTCCTTTACATGCTTCTTATTCATAATGCTATATCAACTCTCATACTCTTACCTCTTATGCCACTTGGCTGTAACCTGGACATTTGTTTGGGAGGTTCTGACTCCCTTGAATTTGTATGTTCAGGTTCCGAAGCTTGGAGTGAAGTGGAGCCTTCCACCGAAGATCAAGCTTTCTTCTCAGCATAGGCTGACTAGTCTCGGTACCTTTAGTACCCAACTTTTCCTTGTAGCTCGCGGGATTTTCCTTCTGCTCGTGAGCATCTTGTATTCATATTGTAAATTTTACTTTTGTACCCAGCTGTGATATAAGATATATGTAATAGTATATTACACTCGGTGATAACTTTGTAAATTGTACTCCTCATGTTGGAATGTGTATAAATACTACGTATTGTGGTACTGTGATTCTTGCCTGTACTGATGCTTAGCGTATATACGTAAGGGTATTTATGACCTGCGTATATACGTTGCAGTAACGTCTCCGTACCCGCCGGATCGGGGCGTTACATTCAGTAAATGGGAGGAGAGCATGGAGGTTTTTATGAAGTCCAAAGCCGCCTTCATGCAAAATCAGGGACAAACACTGAGCAGCCATTCACAGGCTATATCGAGATTGGAAATGCAGATGAGTCAGTTAGCTAGCTCGCTAAGTGAAAGACCAAAGGGTACTTTACCTAGTCAGCTGCTAGTTAACCCTAAGAACTCCAATCAAACGTATGAGATCCAGGATTCGTCGATCAACTAGTGCAGTGCTATTCACACACTTCGATCGAGAAAGAAGGTAGACAATCAGGTTTACCAGCAGAAAATCCCATTCACATTGATCCTGCTCCTGCTTCCACATCTACTAGCTCCTCCCAATCTGCTCCCAAACTGTCTGACGAGGATGCAGGTGCTGAACAAGTTCATAAGCCTATAGCACCATTCCCCAATAAGCTTAGGAACAATAATAAGAATATGCACATGGAGAGATGTTTAACCTGGTCAAACTGAATGTGCCTCTTCTGTTGGCCCAAAGACCTATCACCCTAGTTTTTATGATGATCAACTCATGAAGTTATGTTTACTAATGATCTTGTGTTTAATTAGTGACAGATTCATTATCAAGATCTTAGTAGGTGCATAGCTCAACAAAGGATAAAATGTCAAGATTTGGAGCTAGCACGGTATGATCCAAGGAGCTTTTGGGTCAAGCTTGGACCAAGTCTAGAAGATCAGAAGCCTTCAAGTGAAGACTTCAAGAAGATGAAGACTTGTGTCTAGGTATAAGATTTTAGTTTGTTTTAGTTAAAATGTAAATGATAGAGTAGTTGGTGGATTACTCAAGTACATATACACACACACTCTTGATAGAATTGTTTTCATAAAAGATTTTTTAGTTTAGAAAAGATTTTTCTTTGTGACAAATACTATTTGGATTTTGGTATTTTCATGTATACATATCTTTCAACCAAAACCAAGTTTAGAGCTTAATGTCAAAAACATAGATATTTCATCTTGATTGTGTAGTGGATCATATCCATACACACTATGCTTTAAAAGTATATCTTGTTTTTGTATTTGATGAAGATTTGAAAAAACATGCTTTGAAAAAATATTGTTTTGGAAAAATAGTTTTTATCATGAGCCAAATATTTCCATATTACAAAAATAGTCCAAATCTTTATAACATGCCCTGATTTTATGCAAGCATGTTTGTATATCAAAGTATATTGGTAAAACTATTTTTGTAGATTTTATAAATTTATGGGATTTTATTTGAGCCAAAAAGACAAACTTTTTAATCCCAGAAAAATAGTTTCCAGGCTTCAGCAAGTCGACTGTATAGTCGACTTGGCCTGAAGTCGGTCGACCGACGTGCACAAACGTGCACGCCTTTGTGCACTGGAGGACGGCCGACCTTGCCGGTCGACCGCTCCAGAGAGCTCTGCTCTCTGGAAAGTTCGGCCGACCGTACGGGTTGACCGACAGAGAGTTCGACTCTTTGCTCCAGTGGCTCGGTCGACCCGGGCGGTCGACCGTGGCTCCAACGGTCGGATTTCTGACCGTTGGCGGTCGACCGTGCGGGTCGACCGGCAGATCTGACAGAGCCCCAGCGGCTAGTTTTTCCAGACTCTATATAAAGGGTCATTTGGGGGCTGTTTTCTATAAGATTTGGAGATTGTTTTAGAGCCAGTTTTTCCCACTCTTTTCAGAAATTTTTCTCCACAAAATTTAGAGCCAATACTTCCTATTAAAAGGAGAGTTTTTATTCAAGAGTGTTTAAAAGAGATTTCTTGAGTTTTCCTCCACCACTCTCATCCTTGTTTTTGTCACACCACACTTGAGCTATCTATTGATTATTCATCCTATAGGTGTGTTGTAGTAAGATTGTTTTTAGGTGATCAAAGTGTTGTGATCACCAAAGACTTCATTTGTTACCTTGAGGAGGCGGACGTGTGTGTCCGCGTTGTTTTGAGTTCGGGTGCGGACTCGGTTGGTTTGAGGTGCGGCCTCGGCGAGCTAGTGAGCTTGCGTGTGTATGGGACTAGGGAGTCCCAGGGCTTGTAGGTGTTGCGGCACCGAGGAGAGATCCATTGGGATCTTGCATAGTGGAAATCCTTCGTGTGTCGAAGGCAGGGATGTAGAGCAAGTGTGCTCGAACCTCGAAACATACCTTTGTGTTTGCGATTGCCTTCTCTCTCTCTCTCCCCCCTTACTTGTTTATATCTTGCATTCATTTATTGTTTATCTTTATATGCATGATATACTTGTGTGCTTAAATTGATATACTTGCTTGGGATTGTTTGCTAACACTTGTATTCAACCAAGAGAGCCAACGCGGCACCTCAACCCATTCAAGGGGAATCTAGAGGAGTTTGTCCAGAGCCTTTCACGGGGAATTCGGCAACACTCTTTGTTATACGTGGTGTTAAGTGTAAAAGATTTAATTAGGTCATAATTATTTTTAGCTTCCGCATCATTTGGCATTAAGTGACCATTAGATTAGCCTTCACCTATTAACCCCCTCTAGGTGAACCTACAATTGGTATCAGAGCTTGGTACTCTGATTTGGTCTAACAACCTAGAGTTAAAGATCCTCATTTTTAGGATAATCACAATATTTTGTACACACACCATGGACTTCATGTCACCACCCATGTTTGACATTGTTAACATCCATATATGGAAGGTGAAGATGTCCTTGTACCTCAAAGCCCTAGGTTATCATGTTTATCTTGCCATCACTAATAATGATTATTGTTTATATGGTAAGAATTTTGAGGCTAATGCAAAAGCCCTTAATGCTTTAAAGTCTACCCTAGATGATGTTTATTTATCTAGAGTTTCTAACTTTGATTCGGCTTTTGTAGTTTGGAATACCCTCATCTCCCTCAGTGAAAAAGATCAATACTATGCAGGGAGCGATTCGGACGTTGGAAGCAACACCTCCAACTTGTGCTATATGGTCTAAGGGGATAACCCCCTTGAGGTAACTTCCGAATCCGAGGATGAGGATAACAACATGTCATATGAAGAGCTTTCTACATTTTGTCAATTATTGCTTGAAAAATATGACATGATTAAGAAAGATAATAAAAATTTGAAAAAGAAACTTGATTACATGCATATAGAACATGATTCATTTAAAAGTAACATTGCATGCTTAGAAAAAGAAAATAAAGATTTGAAAAATGAGAATGTTTCCCTTATGTCTAAATTAAATGATCTTTGTGAAGGGAACACGATTTTGAAAGATAAAATTGTTTTGGTGGAAAACAAAAGGAAATTATTTTTCAAGAAAATAATTGTTTGAAAAGAAAAATGTTTGAAAAAGAAAAAGAAAATGTTTCTAAAAAGATAAAGAAAAATGATTCTATTTCTCACTACTCTTTACATGCTACCATTGATGATAGTGAGATTAAGAACTTGAAAAATAAAATTGATTGTTTGAGCTCTACTTTGAGCACATGTGCATTCAACCATTCTAGATTGGAGTCCATGTTTGCAAAGAAACAAACTCCACATGTTCATGCACATCATCATCATGCATATGCTTATGTTGCACGTCACGATCACAATCACACTCATAAGCATTCTAAGGTGTACAAATGTACACATTGTGGCCGCAAAGGCCATTTAGCAAAATTTTGTTATGACAAGTTGCATGTTTTAAATTTGGCTAATAAAAATATTTGGTGCCTTACAAAGCTAACCCCCAGGACCCAAGAAAATATGGGTACCAAAACTCCTACCATTTGCTTTTGATATAGGTGAGGGATCTCTCAAGACGTGAGAGACATGGTGCCTTGGTGGTGGTTGCACATGGACTAGATGGATATATTTTTGATGCACCGCTATCAAGGGAGTTTTCGTGGGAAAGACCACCATGCTTGGAGCTTTGGAGTTGGTAACAATCTCTAAACTCCTACTTTTTATGTACATGCTTTTTATATATATCATATTCATAGCATGTTCATGTTTTAATTTTTTTTACTTCATGTGGTAAATTCATGTTTAGATGTAGATTCTATTAAAACTTGTATTTATACATGTACAAATAGTGAGAACAAATTGACTTATATATGTTTGCACTTCATGCTCATTTGTACCCACTATATGCATATGTATAGCCTAGTTTTGATGATTTCCTCGTTTATACTTGTTTTGCCAATTTTCATGCTTTACTTCATGTATATGTATTTTTAATTCAAATCTAATAAATATACATGTATACCCGTGAGTCTCTTGCCTTCATGCAAATACATTTGATAGACTCTTTTATGTTGTTAGGATTGGATAAATCATACATATACCTAGAAGTGTGCTTTGTTTTAATGAAAAATGAATTTTCATGTTTGTTTGATAAAAAAAATGATGATTTTTTATTATTAAAAAATGTGACTTATGAGCTTCAATGTCTATTTTCATGAAAATGCTATTTACATAACCTTTGAACACTCATCTTTTACTTTTCAAGATAATTTTGAGCTTTATGGACTATGAGTGCTTGAACTCTTATGTATTTAGTATGATTCATGAAATACATATGCTTTGATTTCATGTTTTTGAAGGATCTTTAACTAGTTTTTTAAAAATTATTTTAACTAGTTAATTGTTCTTCATTTGGTAGAGTTTTTCAAACAAAGCTTATTTTTCAAATCTATTTTTGAAAACCCTACCATCTATGGGAGGATGGATGGGCGATTATGCCTTGTATGCTTCATTGAAAATCTTCTATCTTGAGCATATGTAGGGTGGTAGGTTATGAGATATACACTTGATCTTATTGTTATGTCAATTGGTATCATTGGATCTTTTCAATTGGTATCTAAATTGATAATTTTTGTATATACTCATATTTTGTTTGCTTATATATGTATGTATCAATGTCAATTGGTATACTCATTTCATACATATATATGATTTTCATGTGCTTAACTTTCAATTGGTTCACATTTTTAAAAGCACAAAGTTTATGATGAAAAATAAAAATTTTTGATCATTATGTTTACTATTGGTATCAATATGTTTCAACTTCATATTTGTTAAATGTCAATTGGTATCAATATGTTTTACAAAAATGATTACTTTCAATTTGGTATCTTAAAATTTGTTTGTTTTACAAAAGCTCTGATACCTTTAAAATTTTGTTTAAGAAAAATTAAAAAAAACATTTTGTTGATTTGTATTTCTTATATGCAAGGAGAGCTTAACATCTCTTCTACATATAGATTCATGTTGAGTGTATTGTGTATTGAAGAGCTTGACAACTCTTCTTTATATGGTACACGTGTGTAGGGGGAGCTTCACATCTCCTCTTATGCATTACATAATATGTGTAATGTGAGTTAGGACTTGTCATCCCTTCTTCATGTAATGCATATGTGTAGGGAAGCTAACTTAGCGTCTTCCTCTTCATGAATGTATATAGAATATAACATTTTATTGATATGTCTGATTTGACCCCTTATTGGTCTCTTTGTTTATGACAAAAAGGGGAGAACGATTTGATGATTTTGTTTTACCTTAAACCCTTTGTTGATGATTGACAAAAAGGGGGAGAGGTATTTGCTATATATGCATGTTTTTATTAAAGGATTTATGTTTATGCATATATGTTTTGTTTTGCAAATAGGAGAAAAAGAATTTGATATGTTTTATCTCCATACATTTGCATACATATTTATGAGCTTCATTGTCATATATTATTATTTATGTTTATGCATGAGTTAAGGGGGATCTTCTTTGAAGCTTTACTAAATCCATGCATATATAACTCCATGAGTTTTGTCATCATCAAAAAGGGGGAGATTGTTGGCCCAAAGACCTATTACCCTAGTTTTGATGATGATCAACTCATGAAGTTATGTTTACTAATGATCTTGTGTTTAATTAGTGACAGATTCATTATCAAGATCTTAGTAGGTGCATAGCTTAACAAAGGATAAAATGTCAAGATTTGGAGCTAGCACGGTATGATCCAAGGAGCTTTTGGGTCAAGCTTGGACCAAGTCTAGAAGATGAGAAGCCTTCAAGTGAAGACTTCAAGAAGATGAAGACTTGTGTCTAGGTATAAGATTTTAGTTTGTTTTAGTTAAAATGTAAAGGATAGAGTAGTCGGTGGATTGCTCAAGTACATATACACACACACTCTTGATAGAATTGTTTTCATAAAAGATTTTTTAGTTTAGAAAAGATTTTTCTTTGTGACAAAATACTATTTGGATTTTGGTATTTTCATGTATACATATCTTTCAACCAAAACCAAGTTTAGAGTTTAATGTCAAAAACATAGATATTTCATCTTGATTGTGTAGTGGATCATATCCATACACACTATGCTTTAAAAGTATATCTTATTTTTGTATTTGATGAAGATTTGAAAAACATGTTTTGGAAAAATATTGTTTTGGAAAAACAGTTTTTATCATGAGCCAAATATTTCCATATTACAAAAATAGTCCAAATCTTTATAACATGCCTTGATTTTGTGCAAGCATGTTTGTATATCAAAGTATATTGGTAAAACTATTTTTGTAGATTTTTATGAATTTTACGGGATTTTATTTGAGCCAAAAAGACAAACTTTTTAATCCCAGAAAAATAGTTTCCAGGCTTCAGCAAGTCGACTGTATAGTCGACTTGGCCTGAAGTCGGTCGACCGGCTCGATCGACCGACGTGCACAAACGTGCACGCCTTTGTGCACTGGAGGACGGCCGACCGTGCCAGTCGACCGCTCCAGAGAGCTCTGCTCTCTGGAAAGTTCGGCCGACCGTACGGGTCGACCGACAGAGAGTTCGACTCTTTGCTCCAGTGGCTCGGTCGACCCGGGCGGTCGACCGTGGCTCCAACGGTCAGATTTCTGACCATTGGCGGTCGACCGTGCAGGTCGACCGGCAGCTCTGACAGAGCCCCAATGGCTAGTTTTTCTAGACTCTATATAAAGGGTCATTTGGGGGCTGTTTTCTATAAGATTTGGAGATTGTTTTAGAGCCAGTTTTTCCCACTCTTTTCAGAAGTTTTTTCTCCACAAAATTTAGAGCCAATACTTCCAATTAAAAGGAGAGTTTTTATTCAAGAGTGTTTAAAAGAGATTTCTTGAGTTTTCCTCTACCACTCTCATCCTTGTTTTTCTCACACCACACTTGAGCTATCCATTGATTATTCATCCTATAGGTGTGTTGTAGTGAGATTGTTTTTAGGTGATCAAAGTGTTGTGATCACCAAAGACTTCATTTGTTACCTTGAGGAGGCGGACGTGTGTGTCCGCGTTGTTTTGAGTTCGGGTGCGGACTCGGTTGGTTTGAGGTGCGGCCTCGGCGAGCTAGTGAGCTTGCGTGTGTACGGGACTAGGGAGTCCGAGGGCTTGTAGGTGTTGCGGCACCGAGGAGAGATCCATTGGGATCTTGCATAGTGGAAATCCTTCGTGTGTCGAAGGCGGGGATGTAGAGCAAGTGTGCTCGAACCTCGAAACATACCTTTGTGTTTGCGATTGCCTTTTCTCTCTCCCTCTCCCTTACTTGTTTATATCTTGCATTCATTTATTGTCTATCTTTATATGCATGATATACTTGTGTGCTTAAATTGATATACTTGCTTGGGATTGTTTGCTAACACTTGTAGTCAACTAAGAGAGCCAACGCGGCACCTCAACCCATTCAAGGGGAATCTAGAGGAGTTTGTCCAGAGCCTTTCACGGGGAATTCGGCAACACTCTTTGGTTATACGTGGTGTTAAGTGTAAAAGATTTAATTAGGTCATAATTGTTTTAGCTTCCGCATCATTTGGCATTAAGTGACCATTAGATTAGCCTTCACCTATTCACCCCCCCTCTTGGTGAACCTACATCTTCTTGACGCTATCCAACAAGTTTCAGCCTATGCCAAATTTCTTAAGGATATGTGTACAAAGAAGAGAAAGACAAATGTTTCCAAGATAGTATTCTTGGCAACCAATATAAGTGAAATTCTATCTGGTCCCATTCCGGTGAAGTACAAAGACCCCGGATGTCCCACAATTTCTTGTACTATAGGACAAACAGAAATTGTAGAGCATTCTTTGACCTGAGAGCAAGCATCAACTTGCTACCTCTCTCAGTATACCAGCAACTTGGGTTAGGCGAGCTGAGTCCAACTCAAGTCACCATACAGTTAGCTGACCGATCTGTGAAAATCCCCACGGGAGAAATCACAGATGTCCTTATCTGGGTTGGGGATTTCATCTACCCCGTTGACTTCATTTTGCTTGAGACCCAACCTGTGTCAAATCCACAGTCTCAAACTCCGGTCATCTTAGGGCGCCAATCCTAGCTACAGCCAATGCCATAATCAACTGTAGGAATGGGTCCATGTAATTGACCTTTGGAGACGTGACGAAGGAAGTTAATATCTTCAATCTTGGAAGACAACCCAGGGATATCAATGATCAGACTTTTGAGGTCAATTCCATTGAAAATCTGACCAGTGAGCATGAGGAAAGCATAGAGATAGAGGCAAAGTTTGATCTAGAGTCTGAGGATTTTAATCTAGACTAGATCGTAGATTAGGCAGTGGCCTGGGCGTCAAGCCCAAGTGTACCTCATCATAGGATTGAAAGTCTGGATATTACCTCCAATGAAGCAACACCTTCCCTAGAGCTAAAAGCCTTATCTGAACACCTCGAGTATGCCTACCTGGGCGGAAGAGAAACCCTGCCAGTCATCATAGCATCCCACCTGACTGAGCAACAAGAGGACTGCTTAATGTCTATTCTGAAGAGACATAAGGAAGCTATTAGATGGATAATGAAGGATATCAAAGGGATAAGTCCAGCAATAGTTCAACATAGAATCCATTTAACAAAATGAAGCGACTCCCAGGAGAGACCAACAACGCAGACTTAACCCACTCATGCAAGAGGCAGTAAAAGTGAAAATTTTGAAACTATTAGATAATGGGATAATTTATCCCATTTCTGATAGCCAATGGGTTAGCCCTACTCATCCGGTCCCGAAGAAAGCTAGCTTTACGGTGGTTGAAAATGAGTAAAAAGAGTTGGTACGAACAAGACTGCCTACCAAGGTTCGTGTTTGTATCGACTATAGAAAGTTGAATGTAGCCACCTGTAAAGACCACTTCCCACTACCCTTCATCGACCAAATGCTTGAACGCTTGGCTGGACATGAGGACAATTGCTTCCTAGATAGGTACTCAGGATACAATCAAATCCCCATTGTTGCAGAAGGTCAGGAAAAGACCACGTTCACCTGCCCCTTCGGAACCTTTACTTATTGACGCATGCCCTTTGGATTATGCAACGCTCCTGCGACATTCGAATGGTGCATGCTTAGTTTGTTCTCCGACATGATGGAACATTTTCTTGAGATTTTCATGGATGACTTCTCCATCTATGGAGATTCATTTGAACAGTGTATTCATCACCTTGAGTTGGCTCTGCAAAGATGCAAGGAAAAGAATGTAACTCTGAACTGGGAGAAATGTCACTTCATGGTGAGACAGGGGATTATCTTAGGCCATGAGATTTCTAGGAGAGGCATTGAAGTGGACAGGGCAAAAGTAGAAGTGATTGCTAAGCTTCCACCACCCAAAAGTATCAAGGATATTAAATCCTTTCTAAGGCATGCTTGGTTCTACCGACGGTTCATTAAGGATTTTAGCAAGATCGCTAGACCCTTAACCAACCTGCTTGCAAAGGACGTGCCCTTTGATTTTAACGATGAATGTTTCAAGTCATGGGAGAAGTTTAAGTAAGAACTTATTTCTGTATCTATTATTTCAGCTCGAGATTGGGCACGACTATTGAAATCATATGCGATGCCTCTGATTTTGCTATTAGCGCTGTTCTAGGACAGCGCATCGACAATACGCAGCACGTGATTTACTACTCGAGTAGGACCTTGAATGACGCCCAACAGAATTATACAATAACTGAGAAGGAATTCTTGGCCATTGTCTTTGCATTAGAAAAGTTCCGGCCCTACTTGTTATGCTCGAAGACGGTGATTTTCATGGATTACTCCGCACTAAAATACCTCATGACCAAGAAGGAAGCAAAAGCCCGATTGATTCTGTGGATCCTTTTGCTTCAAGAATTTAACCTGGAAATTCGGGATAAACGAGGTATAGAAAATATGGTCGCTGATCATCTATCACGAATTCTGAACGCACCTCTCATACAAGCTCCAATCAACGAGGATTCCCAGACGAGCACATCCTGACCATTTTCAAGGAACCCTGGTATACGGACATAGTCAATTACCTGGCCACTGGACAATTACCCGCTGACTAGACAAAGCAAGACCAGTGTCATTTCTTTGCTCGAGTACGGTACTTCTTCTAAGAAGAGCCGTATCTTTTTAAGTATTGTCCCGACCAGATTATTCAACAATATATACCAGAGGAAGAACAGAGGAGTGTGCTTAGCTTTTGCCATGAACTTGCATGTGACAGACACTTCGGTCCCTGCAAGACTACAGAGAAAGTTTTACAAAGTGAGTTTTACTGGCCCACTTTGTTCAAAGATTCATTCCACTTTTGTAAGACATGTGCAAATTGTCAGAAGATTGGAAAATTTTAAGAGATATGATGCCCCAGAACCTGATCCTTGAAGTTGAAATTTTTGATGTTTTGGGTATCGACTTCATGCGACCATTCCCTAATTCCTTTGGCAACCAGTTCATTTTGGTTGTTGTGGATTATGTCTCTAAATGTATAGAAGTTGTGCCTACAAAGACCAATGACAACAAAATAGTTGTCAAATTTCTCAAAGGAAACATCTTCTCCCGATTTGGCACCCCCAGAGCGATAATTAGTGATAATGGATCGCATTTCTGCAATAGAATTTTGAAGCTCTGATGCGAAAATATTCCATCAATCACAAGTTATCCACTCCGTATCATCCCAGAGAAATGGGCAGGTCGAAGTCACCAATCGACAGATCAAGCTCATTTTGGAAAAGACTGTCAGACAAAACTAAAAGGATTGGTCGGTCAGACTCAACGATGCATTGTGAGCTTACCGCACTGCTTTTAAGACAGCCCTGGGGATGTCTCCTTATAGAATCATTTATGAAAAAGCCTGTCATCTTCTAATCGAGTTAGAACACTATGCCCTCTGGGTCATTAAGCAACTCAATTTTGATCTGACTAAGGCCGGTGAGTTAAGGAGACTGCAGATCTCAGAATTAGTGAAGATACGGAATGAAGCCTACGAGAACGCTCGGATCACCAAAAGCAGGACTAAACTTTTTCATGACCATATCATAAACTGAAAAAACTTTGCCCCGAGAGATAAGGTTCTGCTGTACAACTCGAGGCTTCACATTTTCGTAGGGAAGCTGAAGACTCATTGGTCTGGACCATTCATTATGCACACCTTTCCACATGATGTTGTGATTATTGTCGATCCTATGAACAACACGGAATTCAAAGTGAATAGGCAAAAACTGAAGCCTTTTTTGACCACTGATCCTGCATCCCAGGTTGAACTTGTGCTGAGTCACTCCGTCATACACCTGAACATCGCCATCCACACATGTTGACTGAGATTTCCTGCACACGAAAATAAACAATTTTAGATTTAAGAAATAACAGTGCGAGGTTCTCAGTTCTAATCCGCGGTAGCAGAGCTATGCGGGTCGTGATCCTCAGGGAGGGACTGCGATGGAAGCGTTAAGCAAGTTATACTCTAAAGCTTTTATTTTTATTAGTTAAATAGTGGTATTTACAATGGATGATATTTACAATGGATGGAAGAAAAGAATTGTGGAAGATGTGGATTTAATCTACAAAAAGAAAGAAAATAAAAGAAGAGGAAAGAAAACTTATCTCTTTAGTCTGCTTGCCGTTTGAACCGTTGCGATGATTTACCTTTTCTTGGAAGGCGTACAAGCACGGCTTATGGGATCGTCCGCCTTCTTAATCTACTCTACGAAATGAAAAACAAGCTATGAAGACCTGTTCATCGCCATGGGCCGTCAAGCTTCCTTCTTCGGCTAGGTATTCTCGAGGCAGTTGGATCTCACGGTGGGCAAGAAATTAGAGAACAAATAGAGAGAAGTAGATACAAGATTAAAATAAGAATACAAGAAACTAGAATAGTACAAGAATAAAATAAAGCAAACCTTGATTCGATTATTAAACAATGGTGGAAAAATAACACTTACACCGACTGTCACCATCAGTACAAGCAGATCCCTTCCTCCATGAATACATCATCTCCTCTCAGCTTTTAAAAATATACAAAAGTGGAAAGAGAACTAAAAACCTAAAAACCCTAAAAATCCTAACTTTGGCCCTTTGCTGGACGCTGGACCACTCTGTACGTTGCACTGCAGGAGATATTTATAGGTGCAGAAGGCCGAGGAGTCCTGGATGAACTTGCCCACGAAATCTGGGATTCTAACTCATCCAGAATGCCGCGCTTTTGCCGCGGGTCCGCGGCACTTTAGTGGCTTCTGGCCACGCGCTTTGGCGCGTGGCCTCTCCTGGTCCGTCCATTTGGGCGCCTGCTTCTGGAAGTTCGATCCTGGCTCTAAATATTGGGATATGGATATAACTTGGAAATCAAGTTATCTAGACTTTGTATTCTCCCAATCTCTTTTAAACGAATTTCCTTCTCATCTTTGGCTTTTATGCACATCCTGCAAGAGTTTAGGGTTGGGTAGAATTCTATCCTTCCTTATCTTTGATAATTGCAACTTTAGCCCTTGTATAATTGCACTTTGACAATCTGATATTTGCACTTTGACTCTTGGGCTTCAAATATGGGCTTTTGGGCTTCATTAGGCTTTATTTATTATAAACATAATAATTCGAGGCCTGCACACAATAAATTACAAATTATTAATAAATGTGCAGAATTAAATGAATAAATATGAAAATGTGATGGTAAATATGATGATAAAAATGCACTTTTGACTACCAATCACACCCCCACACTTATCTTTTTGCTTGTCCTCGAGTAAAAACAAAGAAAAAGAAAAAGTTAATCTAACCTAACTCACTTTCGTAGGAATCACGATTGCACTTAGCACGTGCAACAAGCCGTTAAACCTCTAGGTTACCCTAGAGGACGAGTGTTGTCTCGTGAGGGTTTTCAGTGGATTACACCCACAAAATCCATAAAAAGAAAATATTTGAATTATTATTGAAGAGACTAAGTAGTCTATAAGTTTTAGGATCCTCATTTTTATTCATTCATAGACTTAGTCTTTATAAAGTAAATTGTTTTCATTTTTAAGTAAGGATCAAAATGAATTTTGTGTATAGTCTTTTTCGTTACCAAAAATCATATGCATCCTTATGAATTTTTGCTAGGAATTCCTTAACTTGGACTCTCATGCCTCTTTATTATTTTATAACTTCATCTAATTTTCTTTCGTGTAAGCATCAAGGCTTCTTGAGGCCCTAATACCTAACTAATTGACTATTAGATGTGTTAATAATTTTTTTAGCATGTATAACTCATCTAATTTTTTTTTGTGTAAGTATCAAGGCTTCTTGAGGCCCTCATACCTAACTAATTGATTATTAGATGTGTTAATACATATATCATATTTCTTAGTTTTATTAGGCTTTCTAATCCACCCATGTAGCGAACTTAAAGTCGGTGGCTCCCAAACCAGTCGGCTTTAGGGCACCAAGTGAGAAAACACCCCGCGGACTCAAATTCGAGTGAACTAGGCCCCAAAACTAAGGACTTTATTATTATTTATTTTTTATACTCACCTTTAGGCATGAATACTTATGCTTCTTGAGGCACATGTATCAGCTTAATTGGTGATTTTTTTTCTTTTTCTTTTTTTTTTATGAGGCACAAGGTCTTTGTCTTAGAATCCTAGATATGTATTTGGTATGCACATTTCATTAAGGTAAAAATTAAGACTAACTACTTATTCAATTTCTTCTCCTATACTTAAAAATTCAACAATTTATTTATTTTGACCAAGTTTTTAGAAATCCTAATCACGATTTTCCTAATCCTTAAAACTAACTTAGATTTCTTTCAAAAAAATAAGTCAAAATATTTCCTTATTATAACATTTTTTTTTATTAGCAAATTTTGTTAGTGTCTACTTATGTTAGTATGTTAGTAAAGCCCACCCCCACACTTATCTCATGCATTGTCCTCAATGTATGAATGAATGCATATATGCATGAAACAGAACAAGGGAAGGCGGAAGTTACCTTAAGGTGGTGGTTCCGGAGGTGGTCTAATTGGTCCACGAAATGCGGCCCAAACAAGATAACGTGGTAGTTCACGGGACCTACCTTTATTTACCTCTTTTATATTTACATGTTTACAGTCCCCAGAATGAATAGGATCATGGAAGATCCTCTCGTGAAACTTACTCCCTTTACATGACCAGTCCTGGAAAATCATCACAGAGTCATGGTCTATACCTATGTCCAACAAAAGAATGTGACTTGGTAAAATGGTTGACTTGGACTCAAGAATGATAGGTTCAGGATCTAATACCGACTCAGGAAAGAAACTCAAATCAAGTAAAGGTTCAGGAGTCGGGCTAGGATCAAGAGGTGGGTCCAAGTCAAGAAATTGAAACTCAAGTCTACAATCATTTTCCCACAATGGAATGTGACTCAATGTTGGTGATTCAAGTTCAGAAATGATAGGTGTGGAAATCAAAACTGACTTTAAAATATTACCTAAGTCGGGTAACAAAACAGGAGTCAATAATGATTCGGGAATTTGAACTTGATCATAGATTTGGGAATCTAGGTCACATATCTCATTAGTTTCAATCTCATAAAAATGGGAACTTGCCAATTTTTCCATGGGACTTTCAAAATTGCACAATTGGTCAAGTTCAATATGATCATCAAAAATGGGTGATTCAATTTCATGATCTATGGGTATGGGAATAAATGTTGGCTCAGAAAATTGGTCCAAATTGGGTAAGGATACGGAGTCAACATAGATTCGAAAATGGAAACTGAATCGCAAAGTTGGGGATCGGGTTCACATTCATAATCTAATTCAATCTCATTGAAATTAAAACTAGCCAATTTGTCCAAGGATTGGGATTGAGCAAGTTCATATTGATGTTATGAAATTGAATTTTGATCAAGGTCTTCTAAACAGAATGATTCTTGGTTCCTATCAAGATGCTCAAGAATGTTTGAAAGTCTAGAAATTTGATCATTCATTGTATCTTGCAACCGATCCACTTTTTCTTCTAACCCATCGAATAGATCAATGGAGGACTGAAACCTTGGTGATGTGGGAAAAGACGTATATTGAGATACTGGTTGAACAGGTGGTTGACCATATGGCTCAGGGGTATTGAATTCCCATTGACTCTGTGAAGAGTAGTGATGATTATTCCAATCTTGTTCATAGTATTGGGACTGGGGCATGTAATGATTCGGATAAGACCAATCTAGCACACTAGGTTGGTTAGAGTTATGATATGCCGGGTTGGTAATATCCGAAAAAGAGGTTGGTGTGTAATATGGATCCTCATTAAAATTGAAAAAATTGTTGTTATAGGCCATATCACACAATCACAAACAAAACAAAAAGAAAACAAACAAAGAAGAAAAATTTCTAACCTAAGTTAGGGTAGACCTAGACCTAGACGACTCCTAACTGATTAGACTGTCCACGGGAGGTAGGGTGCAGACTTTGACCACAAGTTAATCAGCCAGGTCAGGGCAAGAGTGGTGGGAGGTTTTCCATCAAAGACGTTCCTTAATTAAATAACCACCAATCTTCGGGCTTTCGGCCCTCAATCCCCTTCCTAGACACTGATTTGGCAAGAGTCAACTTCCAGCACTGTTCCCAATTAGGATAATCTCCTAATTGAGTCCGAGATGTCCCTAGGGCCAACGTCTACTAATTTTTAAGTTAGGCTTGGGTTAGTGAGTGCTCGGGATATGATTTTTGGGCTAAGGAAGGGTGATGAAATCCCCACCTTATCTTGTTAATGGGTTATGCCCTTAAGATGAATTAGTGCAAGTGTACAAGATAAATAGATAAGAATCACTCAAAGTAGAAAATCAACCAAGAGATGAATCCTATTCTACATGCAATGCGTACGTACCTTGCTTCTCCAGCACTCTTCAACAGTAAATAAAAATAATTGAAAAGACACGTGTCTAATATGCAAACGTCTAATCAATTTTTATTTTTAACAACCAATAACTTACTGTTGAATTATTAGCAATTTACAGGTATATCACAGAACAAAACAGAATTGAGCAGTAAGCAGTAATCTCAAATTTCAGCAATCTGCAAAAAACTGAATTAGTAGTTCACTGCACTTGCCGCGGATCCGCGGCTCTGGCCGCGTTTCCGCGGCAAACTTGCAGGCCCTCGTGCTCTGCCTTCGAGAGCAGAGGCACTGGGTTGCTGTATGTCCTTACTGCTGCTCTGTTTCTATTTCCTGTTCTCCAAACCTGCAAACAGAAAAGAATAAAGAATTAGTTAAAAATTAAATTTTTATTAGAGATAAACTTACCGTCCCTCCCCGGCAACGGCGCCAATTTGTTGACTGAGATTTCCTGCACACGAAAATAAACAATTTTAGATTTAAGAAATAACAGTGCGAGGTTCTCAGTTCTAATCCGCGGTAGCAGAGCTATGCGGGTCGTGATCCTCAGGGAGGGACTGCGATGGAAGCGTTAAGCAAGTTATACTCTAAAGCTTTTATTTTTATTAGTTAAATAGTGGTATTTACAATGGATGATATTTACAATGGATGGAAGAAAAGAATTGTGGAAGATGTGGATTTAATCTACAAAAAGAAAAGAAAATAAAAGAAGAGGAAAGAAAACTTATCTCTTTAGTCTGCTTGCCGTTTGAACCGTTGCGATGATTTACCTTTTCTTGGAAGGCGTACAGGCACGGCTTATGGGATCGTCCGCCTTCTTAATCTACTCTACGAAATGAAAAACAAGCTATGAAGACCTGTTCATCGCCATGGGCCGTCAAGCTTCCTTCTTCGGCTAGGTATTCTCGAGGCAGTTGGATCTCACGGTGGGCAAGAAATTAGAGAACAAATAGAGAGAAGTAGATACAAGATTAAAATAAGAATACAAGAAACTAGAATAGTACAAGAATAAAATAAAGCAAACCTTGATTCGATTATTAAACAATGGTGGAAAAATAACACTTACACCGACTGTCACCATCAGTACAAGCAGATCCCTTCCTCCATGAATACATCATCTCCTCTCAGCTTTTAAAAATATACAAAAGTGGAAAGAGAACTAAAAACCTAAAAACCCTAAAAATCCTAACTTTGGCCCTTTGCTGGACGCTGGACCACTCTATACGTTGCACTGCAGGAGATATTTATAGGTGCAGAAGGCCGAGGAGTCCTGGATGAACTTGCCCACGAAATCTGGGATTCTAACTCATCCAGAATGCCGCGCTTTTGCCGCGGGTCCGCGGCACTTTAGTGGCTTCTGGCCACGCGCTTTGGCGCGTGGCCTCTCCTGGTCCGTCCATTTGGGCGCCTGCTTCTGGAAGTTCGATCCTGGCTCTAAATATTGGGATATGGATATAACTTGGAAATCAAGTTATCTAGACTTTGTATTCTCCCAATCTCTTTTAAACGAATTTCCTTCTCATCTTTGGCTTTTATGCACATCCTGCAAGAGTTTAGGGTTGGGTAGAATTCTATCCTTCCCTTATCTTTGATAATTGCAACTTTAGCCCTTGTATAATTGCTCTTTGACAATCTGATATTTGCACTTTGACTCTTGGGCTTCAAATATGGGCTTTTGGGCTTCATTAGGCTTTATTTATTATAAACATAATAATTCGAGGCCTGCACACAATAAATTACAAATTATTAATAAATGTGCAGAATTAAATGAATAAATATGAAAATGTGATGGTAAATATGATGATAAAAATGCACTTTTGACTACCAATCAACACACCACCAGAAAAAAGTGTAATTAAATTTTTTTTGTTTTTGTTTATATGCTCACCCCTTATATACTTGTACATAACCTTTTGGAAATTTCTTCTTCTCCCTCTCCTTTAGCCTTTTTATATTTGGCCGGCCCAAGTCGATGGCGATGGTGATCTCTTTTCTTCCCCCTATTTATTGCATTTGTATTTACATGACTAAGCATTGAGGACAATGCGTTAGATAAGTGTGGGGGGGGTGCTAACATTCTTTCTTTTCTTTGTATTAATTAAAAAAAAATCTCCTTAACGAAAAAAAGAATTTTTATACTCTTTATAAAAATGCCAAACGGTTGAAAGAATTAAGGGAATGTTATTAAGGAATCTTTATATTAACCTAAATAAAAGTGAAACATTGGTTTGACTAAGAGTTGAGAGGAACAAGGAAAATAACTTATATCTTTTATTTCGCCTTAAAAGAATATGCATAAATTGCAAACACATGCGTGGGATTTAGAGACACAACTCTAAAAAAAAAGATAGATAATTGTGCCTCAAGAAGCATGATTACTCACGCAAAAATAAAAAGAAAAATATGTATATATATAAATAAATAAGTAAATCTTAATTTCGTGGCTTATTCTACTTGCATATTTGACCTGAGGGGTGTTTTTTCACCTGGTGCCCTAAAACCATCTGGTTTGGGAGTTATCGGTTTGATATGTATTACATGAGTAAAGTAGAAAGCCTAATGAAACTAAAAATAAACATATAAATAAACATTAATAAAATTAAAATTATATTCAAAATTGAGTTGAAAAATCCTAAGCACATCACACTTACACATTATGCATATCTATCTAAAACAAAATAAACAGAATGAGTTAGAAGTAAAAGATCCTTTCTAAATTCAAAGAAAAGCCATAATTTTTTCTTTTATAAAGGCTAAAGTATAGGAGGACTTATAAGGGTTAAACCTAATTCTCATATCATTCGGTCATTTTTACTTAGATGATTGAAAGTTTTTTTCTTGAAAGAGGTTTTCCTTAAAACTAACATTTTTATTCATTTATTGGATTTTATGGTTGCAATCCGCTGAAAACCCTCAGGAGACAATACTCCTCCTCTAAGGAAAACCTAGAGGTTTAAAGGCTTATTGCACATAGTCAGTGCAACCGCGTCACCTGTGAAAGTGGTGTAATAATTCTCTTGTTTTTGTTTTGCTCGGGACAAGCAAAAAGATAAGTGTGGGGGTGTGATTAGTCTCTAATATTGCATAATTTTTTATCACATCTGCATATTTATTTTGTATTAAATTCTGCTAATAAAGCTTTGCTTGCTTGATCCTATGTTCATGGTGTGCAATGAAGAAGAAGACCCTAAATTACCATTAAATGGGTGATTAAAAGCCTACCAAGTAGCCATTGACCTTAGGAGGAGATTCTGTCAGTCCAGTGAGATCAAATCTAAAATCCAGAAGAACTAGCTGACAGGGGACAGAAGGGACGGTACGCAGCAGGAGGCCAGGCGCGCCCTGCCCTGGTGCGCGGCCGCGCTCGTGCTTTGGGCCAGGGTTTATCCCCCTAGCCCCCTTCCCGTGGTGCCTATAAATAACCCCTGGGGTTCTTCAGTTGGAGATATCCAGAGCTTTAGGAGTTATTGTTATCTTGTTTTAGAAGTTAGAGTTGTTTGTTTCTTTCTTCTTCTAGTTTTAGTTTAGCCATTAGAGTTAAAGGGAGAGAGTGTGTAAAAGTTGTATTTGAAGGGTGACAAGCTTATACAAGTAATTACTTCTCTTTCTTCTTTCCATTTGCTTGTTGTTTTCATTTGCTTCTATCTCTTTGTTTTAGTGTAACTCCCTTTCTCTTTACTTCTTTTCTTTTTTTGTTTCTCTTACTACCATGTCTAACTAACTTTCTTATTGCATGGCTAACTAACTACTAACCTACTAATATCTAACAACTTGAGATAAACTCAAATAAGTCAATAGTGTCAAATAAACCTTGTGCAAACGAAAGCTATGATATCTTAAGACGAGGGTTCTAACTCTAACTTACATACAAGTATTCGCTTTCTTATATTTCATGCTTAACGGGTTTTTGATGATCTATGGATTGTATACTTTACTTATTTTTGTAAATTAGAGATTTTCCTTTTAATTTTGCTGATACCATTAGTGTACTAGTGTCTTCCCTTATTCTCGCCTTCTATTGGATCTTGATAAGGAAATGTCCAAGTTTTGTCATGTGAAGTTAAGTTAAAGGAAGGACTTTCATTTGGTCCCAACATGAATAGCTCCTATGCATAAAGGATATACTTTCCTATGATCCATCATGAGGCTACATCTTTTAGAAGTTAGGGATTAGTGGGAGCACTTAATAGAAAGTTAGCCATGCGTTTTTACTATCTTGAAAAATCACTTTTACAAACCACCAAATCATTCTAAAACAATATTTGAAACCAACTTCTTGTTATTTTCAAATTCTTTATTTGAAACAAAGAACTTTTTCTTTTCTTGAACAAAGAAGCCACATCAAGCTTTCATCACTCTCCTTCCTTGTTGATACGACCCGTATAGCCACCTTGCTAGTACAGAAGAATCGCAAAAGCAGTAACATCGACCCACATTTCTTTACTTATTTTTGTGATTGCTTTTTGCCGATCATCACATCAAAAACTTCCAGGTTAGCTATCAAAGATTGGTTGACGACTCTGGAGAGTCTGAGGTCATCACCAAGAATGCAGAGTAAGTTATAGCCAATGCTCAGGCAACTATTGCCAAGGCACAAGCCTTGATTCAGGTAAATGAACAGAAGCTTGCTGCTACCAGGAAAAGGGTAGAGGAGGTGGAGGCTGCTAAGAAGCGGATCCAAGAAGATCTTACTGTTCGTTCTTCCAAGTTGGAATCTCTTCAAACACAGTTGGCTACGAAGAAATTCTTGTCAGAAGAAGAATTGAGGGTTCAAGCTTGGGCAGAGGTGGAGAAAGCACGCTAGCATGAGATGCAGCGCCTCCAGGACCAGATTTACTCTTTGGCCGAGTGGGATTAGGCCTCCTCCTTTTGTATCTCTCTTTTTTTTAACACTTCATTTGTTTAATAAGAGAGTATTTGTATCACGTTTATCATTTTGATATTAATAATAAAAGTTATTAAATTTTGTCTCATCTTTATTCCTCTTTTGTGTTTAAGAATCAGACGGACTCTTTGTTGCGTAGGAGAATACAGCTCTCATAGACGTGACTCTTGACCAATATGGAGACGCAGTCCTTAGCCATTTGATGAGACTTGATTAGAGGAGAAACTCAGATAACACTGGATTGTTGATAAGACGCAGCCCTGAATTGTAGGGGAGACGCGACCTTGAGTTGTTGGGAGACGCATATCTGAATTGTTAAGACGACACGGCTCTGAATTGTTTAAGAGATGCAACTCTGATTCACTTAGAGGATATGGCCCTGAATTATTGAGAGATGTGGCTCTGATTCACTTAGAGGACGTAACTTTGAATTATTGAGAGACATGACTCTGATTCACTTAGAGGACACAGTTCTGATTTGTTGAGAGATGCGACTCTGCGTTCTTAAGAGGACGCGGCTCTGTATTGTTGAGAGATGCGGCTCTGATTCGTTTGGAGGGCAAGACACTAAATTGTTGAAGGGACGCAGCCCTAAACTCTTCAACTTACTGGAGGCGACTCAACCCTTGATTCGTGGAAGGATGCAGATTTTAAGACACGAGCTTGAATTGTTAAAAACGCAGCCTTCATTCTGTTTAAGAAACGGAGCCTTTGCTTTGCGAAGGGACGCGGACTTTAAAACGTGACCCTTGAAGCATCGTATGCAGTTTATAGAGACGCAAAGATTTCATTGGATCTTTCAAGGCAAAGCCTGCGATGATGGTTTAAGGACGCGTGTCGTTGGGACTTCCCGGAGCAAAAATCCATGTGTCTCACTCAGACATGATTTGATATTCACGTCGCGAATTAAGGCTATTAATTGGACTTTAAGAACGGTTTTCATTTTAATGCCATTAAAAAATGGCCATTTAGCGAGCCTATAAATAGGCCATGAGCCTCTTAACAGTAGTTCGTCTTGACAGTTTTTTCCTTCATGGGCAGGTGCTCTGAGGAACCTTTAGGGTTCTTAAACTGTCTTCTTCTTCAAGCCCGCATCCTGAAGAACTTTCAAAGTTCTTTGAACGAACCAAAAGTTATGATGCTTTCTTGTAATTTTCTTCGAAGATTATCACTGTTAAGTGATTTCAAAATCAAAACTAATCGCCTCAGGTGCTTTCATGGCCGTGTCTTGACGGATGATGTGTTGGTCCCGATATGATGTCACTTGTGGATCTAAAATACGAAGTCAACACAATACTAAAACAAAGAAGGATTAAATTTAAGTAAATAAAGAACTTGCAATAAAAGGAAAGTAAATCTCAGAAAAGTTAGGCAAACGCAAACACGAGAGATTTATCCTGGTTCGGTCCTCGTGACCTGCATCCAGTCCCCAAGCCTCCTGCTTGAGATTTTCCTTTATCCTTGACTTTGTACACCCAAAATCAACACCATGCACATCACTTGACAAATCCCCTTTGCCAAATGTGTACACCTTCTCTTACAACCAAGAGAACAAACACCAGCTTGTACAACCTCTCTTCTACACATAGAAGACGCTCTTGTACGATAATTTTTTTGAGGATTACAACACTTTCCTATAAGCCTTGGTACAATATGTGAACGTGAATAAGGGCTAGTATAGGAGAAACTTCAGATATCTTCACTTAGGATTAGGAATTGGTAAAGAAATTGAAGTGGGAACAGTTTTCAGGAAACCAGAATATTGGCAGAATTTTGGTAAGAAAACTGAAGATTTGGATTGGTATTTTGCCTTAGATTAACAACCCTATTTATAGATGCACTCTAGGGTTAGTTAGGGTAGTTATTAGGTGCAATTTGAACATTCAAACGTTGGATAATGTTTCAGAAAATACCAGAATACAGAAACTGTCCAACAGTCAGAAACTGCCTATAGTCGACTTGCCATTTGAGTTAGTCGACTAGTCTAGGCAAATTTTCAAAGGTTAGTCGACTAATATTGGGTATAAGTCGACTAGGTCAAGATAAGCTCAAGTGACAGGTTTCTGGATAACTGAACCAAGTCGACTACAACTTCTTTATAAGTCGACTAGGCCAGGGATTAGTCGACTAGGGGAAAAGGGTTAGTCGACTACAAAGGTCTATTAGTCGACTAGGTTTTCTGTTAACTCGACTAACAGGACAAACAGAGAGTTGGGTTCTTTTTGGACACAAGTCTAGTCGACTAGGGATATGATCAAGTCGACTACACACTGGATTAGTCGACTATAAGAGGCTATAAGTCGACTATACAATTATGATATGTGTGTGTGCATCAAGGCTTTTGACATGCTATTTCACAATTACAAAACATATCTTATCAACTCTCTTTGATCATGAAGAACTCTTGAATGGGCTTGTTTTAGAGCTCCAAATGATTGGCTTCACAAATGTCTTCATCGAAACAAGTTCCAACATGATGTCCTTCCTCTAAAGAACTCTTCTTCAGGTAGGAAATGACCTTTTGCCATAACAAGACTTTATTTTTTTATGGCTCTGCCATCACCAATCATAAAGAGACTATCTCTTGACCTTTTTCTGAAGCTTTTGAAACTTCTTTCTTAAGGTTTAGACAGTTGACTTGAGATCCAAGCATCTATGCTCTATTTCTTGATCTCTTTCGAAACTTTTGAAGATTTTTTCTTGAAGTTTAGACAATCAACTTGAGATTCCTGCATCTATACTCTGCAAACACGATCTTCGCGTTAACTTGATAAAATGTGAGCTTGTAGATTCCTGAGTCCCAAGTTCTTCAGACGCGAGCATGGTGAACTCCGCATTTTGAGGCCTCAAACGTGAGTTTTGCATATACGACTCGCGTTTGGAGTTGATGACTTAGAAAATTTTTAAGACTGCTCTTTTGAGATCTTTAGATGAGAGTGTGGCGAACTCTGCATTTTATAGCCTTAGATGCTCTTTCGAGATCTTTAGATACGAGTGTGGTGAACTCTGTGTCTTAAAGCCAAGGACACTCTTTTGAGATCTTTAGACACGAGTGTGGCGAACTCTACGTCTTAAAGTCTTAGATACTCTTTTGAGATCTTTAGATGCGAGTGTGGTGAACTCTGTATCTCAAAGCCTTAGACATGGGTCTCTCATATAATACCTGCATCTGGAGTGACTTAAAATATTTTTAAGGCCCGCGTCTGCGACTTTGATATATGCCCCACGTTTCAATCCTCAGACACGAGTCTAATGTTGGGCGGTGTATTCGGATCCATATTTTTTTCTTCACAAAGCATGATAAACTCTGCGTTTTGAAGCTTTAGACGCGAGATTCTTGTATAAGACTCGCGTCTAGTGTCCATGACTTAAGACCCTCTTCTGTACTTCTGCATTAATGTTTTCTACCTTTGCAGAAATTTAACCTTTGAGTTTTTTTCCTTCTTGCAGGTTGTGGCCATATCATTTGTGCTGGTTCCAGTGTACTTGCAGCATCCATTGAGGTAGACATGAAACGACTAGTTTGTTCAATTGGTGATCACTTGAACTTTTGTCCAAGGGTGAGAAAGATCCGCGCGGTTCTCGATACACATTAAGACATTATTGGACATGATGCACCAGTAAGTTCTTGGATCCTTCCTGATTATAATAAGCATGGCGCATTTGAAGGTCACGGGAAGGAGGACGTCACAAGTAAGGTCTCAGATCCTCCCTTCACCAATCTTGTTCAAAGAAGTGACAACAATGAAAAACCCATGCTCATTGGATGACTTCTAGTGGCGGAGCTTCCCATTAAGCGAAGGATTTACAACCTTATGAAGATCTTCGCACCAGTTGGTCGAGTGGAATCAGAATGCTCCCCTGCATTTCGACCTCGAGAAACACCATTGTTCTCAATAGGAAAGGAGGTTGATCTGCTATTCCAGCCACAATCAAGAAGACGAATTTTGTGTATCTTTAATGTTTCAAGGAGTGAGTACAACCTTTTGCTGAGCAAGAGGGACATTTTTGTACTCCTTTAAAAGGGATTTTTTTGTACTCCTTTATTGTAACACTCAATCTTCTTGGAAAAAGTAGTCCCCAGCGGAGTCGACATCTCTTGTACGGGGGAATAATGAGAATATATTGCAAAATCTCCTTGAAGCAATGAATGATTACAATAATTCAAATTCCAACTACAAGAGAGTGAAGACACTCAAGCTCAGATCTTCTTTTTATTTTAGGCCGGGTTCTTTATGTAAGGGTGGAAAGTGAATCTTGTTTATCGTTGACCGGGTGAACGCCAATCTCCTCTGGAACTTTTATCTTTGGATCACTAAAGGAGTAGCACAGCTCCTATCCAATGAAATCTCAAAGAGACTTAGGCAAAAAAATCTGAGCTCTGCAAGTTGATAGAAGAGTTTAACTCTTTATAAGTATTCCTCAATTGAAAATTCTGACCCTTCTGTAGGATCTAAAATATTATGTCAACGCAACACTAGAATAAAAATAATTAGCGTTAAATAAAATAACTTGTAAGAAAGAAAATAAATCTAAAAAATTATGCAAACACAAGCACAAGAGATTTTATCCTGGTTCAGTCCTCGTGACCTACATCCAGTCCCCAAGCAACCCGCTTGAGATTTTTCTTATCCTTGATTTTGTTCACCCAAAATCAACACCTGTACACCACTTGAAAAAACACCCTTTGCAAATGTGTACAACTCTTCTTGCATCAAGAAGACAACAACACCTTGTACAACTTCTCTTCAACCCGAAGACACTCTTATACAATTCTTCTCTTTGAGTAATTACAATCAATCCTATAAGCCTTGAAACTTGTATGTGATCGTGAACAAGGACTTTTATAGGCGGACTCTCAGAATTCTTCATAATAGAGTATTGGAATTTGTATGATGAACAGAAAGTGGAACTAGTTTTCTGAAAAACAGATTTTTTCAATAGAGTTTGGATAGAAAACTAATCATATAAATTGGTACATTTAGCCTAGGATAACATCCCTATTTATAGTTGAACTCTATGGTCAGTTAGGGCAGTTATCAACTTGAATTTGAATATTAAAACGTTGGATAAATACCAAAAAACTAATAATAGTTAACAGTCAGAAACTGTTATAAGTCGACTAGGGTAAGGAGTAAGTCGACTAGTATAGGCATTTTTGACTGGGTTAGTCGACTATAAATATATGATACAGATATGCAAGCCTCTGAAAACTACTATTAGTCGACTAGCAGAAATTATTAGTTGACTACAACATGTATTAGTCGACTAGTAATGTTGATAAGTCGACTAATGCTGCTAACTGTCAAGAAACAGAAAGTTGATAGCTTTTCTGGACAGGACTTAGTCGACTATAGGACTTTGATAAGTCGACTAGACATTGTATTAGTCGACTATAGAAATGGTCAAGTCTACTAATAGGAAGGGTCAAGTCTACTAATAGGACTATTTTGTGTGTGATCAAAGTTTTTGATAAATATCTAAAAAATACACAAAAATAGTACAAATTACATTTATTATCATCAAAATAAGTTCCAACATTCTCCCCTTTTTGATGATGACAATGTGTGTATGCACAAGCTCCCCCTATAGAGAAACTCCCCCTGCAGAAAACAGGTTATAACAAATAAATATATAACAAGTGTTCCCCCTGCATAATAGCATACATATGATATATTTTCAAATGTTAGAAATAACTTATATCATCAGGTATTCTCTTTTCTTTGTATGGTACCTATAAGATAAAATATTGTTAATGGACCAATCATAACATGATCAACATATTAACCTTTAGGAATCCAACCCAATTTGAATTTAGTTTCCATCTGTTAGTATAAATATAATTGCATGAATTACATATATGATGTATATATGATGCAATATAAGTATTTTATCCATATTATTTAGATTTTTAGAAATCTAAATATATTTATACTTTGATTTCATGGTCTTCTTAACAAAAGAATTATCATTATTCTTTTTATAGACATTATTTTTTGAACAACTAAGACAAATATGCTTATCTTTTGAAAACCCAAGTCCAAAATGATTATATGAAACCTTTTGATATGACAATATATCATTTAAATTTTCTTTTTCTTTATTAAACTTTGTCACTTTATTCAAAAGTTCTTCATATTTATCATTGAAACTTGTCATGTCTTTATTTAAAAACAGAAATTTCTTCATTTAAAGACATAGTTTCGCTTTTCAATAAAACATTATCTTGTAATAAATTCTTATTATTCTTTTTTAATGATGATATAACTTTTTTAAAATCATCTTTTTAGAATTTACAGAAGGAATTTGAGAATCATAAACAACATTTTCTTTGATGAGTCTTTCATTTTCCTTTGATAGAACTTTATTTTTCATCTTTTCATTCTTGAGATCGTTATATAACTCATAAAATACATCTAAGAGTTCAGTATATTGCACCTCATCTTCTTTTTGAGCCATAAAACAAATATTGGCATGCTTAGTGGCTTCTTCTTCTCTGAGGAAGATAAATCACTATTTTCCCATGATACTTGATAATCTTTCTTCTTTTTGAATTTTTTGCTCTTAAATTTTCCTTTGTTTTTAAGCAATGAGCAATCCTTCTTCATATGACATGTTTTATTATAATTAAAACATTTAAACTTACCTTACTTCAAGAACTTTCTGAATTTTCTTGAGAGCATTGCCATCTCTTCATCATCATCTGAATTATCCATGTCTGAGGATGTATGGAAGGCAAGTACTCTATTCTTGGATAGAGGTTGTTGTTCATCCTTTTTTCACTCTTCAAGTTGCACTTCATATGCCATTAAATTACTGATCGTACATATATTTTGTATTCTTTTCATTACACTCCTACATTTATCGTGTAATAAATCTGCTAATTTCCTTATCTTAAATATCTATTTTGTAGAAGATAATAATGAAGAGAAAGAGGATTAAACCAAATAAATACCAGTTAAAATCAGATTTAACTGGATCTATGTGGTTAGCTGAGGATGATCCCAGATCTATTTAGAACAAATCAAGGATTAGGGCAAATGTTCAGCTGAAGATCAGAGCAAATCAGAAAGATAACACCAAATGAAACCAGTAAAATTCAGATTTCTATAAATCCTTTTTGGTTAGCTAAAGATCAACCGAGGATAATATCAAATACAGAGAGATAAATTGATAGAGAGAAGATCAACGGATGAGATGAAGCAAGTTTGACTCAGATTCTGACTAGATATATTTTAGTATTTGAATCATAACTTTCGCTACCAAATCTCAAATTTGATGATTCAAGATGATCCAGAAATCAGACTTACAGGGCTACAACTCTTATGTTGATCACTATTTCTTGTTCTATCATTTGATAAGTGATATTCAGCAATCAACACACCAACAAATTGCATATCAGAATAGAATATCCACATCAAATCAAGTTTAGAGATAAGGGGAGGATTCAAATTAAGAAATAGTCAGCTTTTCCTATCTTCATACTCCTCTAACCTCTACATTTCTTCTATAAATACCTGCAATCTCAAAGGCTAAAAGAAGGACGACAAAGCAGAAATAGAACTTTGGCTAATTTGTAGTTTGTAAATTAGGTTCTTATTTTCTTTCATGTAATTTTTGTTTTATTAATATAACTGAGAGGAGAGGATACTTTCATGGAGGAATGAGAGCAAGCTTGTACTGAAGGTGACACCAGTGTAAGTGATCTTTTCTTCCATTATTATTTGAATCGAATCAAGGTTTCCTTTTCTTTTCTACCCTTGTTTTTGTTTGCTTTCCTCTTTTGTGTTTGTGGATCCAAATGAAACCGATAGCCACGAAGTTGCCTTCTCCTTGCAAGTGCCGTTGATGGCTTATGGTGATGGACACTATTTCTATGGTAGTATAGCTCGCCCCTTAATTTCATAGTGTAAATCGGGAATGGGGAAGATCTCTTCCGCCATGCTTTGCTCGCCTTCAAAGAAAGGTACATCGTCGATACGGGTAAAAGGTAAACAAGCGCCGAATAGGTAAGTATGTTTTTTTTAGGTTTTAGTTTTTTTCTTTCTTTTCTTGTAACTTTTAGTGTAGATCACCAGCACCATAATCACCCAAATCTCTTTCACTCTTTCATTTTCTTTGTACATATCATTTATAGTTTCTCCATTTTCTTAATCTATCATCTTCTTCCTAATTTAACTTGAACTCAAATTTTCCTTTTTTCGTTTAAAGAACTAAAGAAGAACTTTAACCATACTTTGTAGCCTAAAAGAAAACTTACTAAAAAAGCTTCCATCGCTAGTTCCTCCTTATGGATCACAACCCGCATAGCCACTTGCTATTGCGGTAGAATTGAGCACTTGCATATCTTTATTTTAAAGTTCTGAAATTCTGTATTTTTGTGTGCAGGTAAGACCTTAATCAAATTTTGGCGCCGTTGTCGGGGAGGGACGGTAAGTTATTCTCTTTTTAGATTTACATTTTTGGTTAACTTTCTTTTTTATTCTTAGCGTACAGGTTTGACAACAAGGAATTTTTGCTGCAGTGGACATATAAGTGGCCTTGGACTCTGCTCAAGAAAGCAGAGCCAAGAAGCCCTCAGATTTGATACATTCCTGTGGCAATCTGAGTGAACTACTAACCTATATTTTTTTGCAGGTTGGCTGTAGTGCAAAGTTTAATATCTATAGTTATCTATTTCCTTATTTGTCTCACTATATTTACTTTTTAACCTCAACAGTAAAATGAGGTTTGTTAAAATTGGTTTAGACTTTGCATTTAGGCACGTGTCTAATTCGTTTACATTTCACATTACTGTTGAAGAGTGCTGGAGTAAAAGGTTGGAAACATTTTTGAGTGGTTATTTGCTTGTTGAATGTTACTTTTCTTTATCCTGCACACCTTGCACAATCAATCTTAAGGGCTTGTCCTATAAATAAGATAAGGTGGGGAAGTCATACCCTCCCTTAGCCCACAAACAATCTCCTCACTCACTAACCCAAACCTAATTAAATCTGAGTAGACGTTGGCCCTAGGGAAATCTCGGACTCAATTAGGAGATTATCCTAAGGGGGAAGGTGTTAGAATTTGACTCCTGCCAAATCAGTGTCTAAGGAAAGGGATTGAGGGGCAGAAGGCTGGTAGTTTGGCTTAATTAGGCTAGTCGCTTTTGCGCGGATACCTCCCACCAATCTTGCCATGACCTGGCTGATTAGCTTGTGGTCAAAGTCTGCATTATACCCCCCTAGACAGTCTAACCAGTTAGGAGTCGTCTAGGTCAAAGGTCTACCCTAACTTAGTTTAGAATTTTTATTTCTTTCTTTTTATTTGTTTGCTTATTTGTTTGTTTTTCTTTATTTGTGTTGACATTTCCTATGTGATATGGCTTATAATAATAATTTTTTCAATTTTAATGGTAATCCATATTACACCCCGACCTCCTTTTCAGATAATACAAACCTGGCAATCATAACTTTAACCAACCTAGTGTGCCAGATTGGTCTTATCCGAATCATTACATGTCCCAGTCCCAATACTATGAACAAGACTGGAATAATTATCACTACTCTTCACAGAGTCAATGAGGATACAACTCCCCCGAGTCATATTGTCAACTACCTACCAACATCCAGCTTCATATACTCCTTCTCCCGAACAACCATTAGAAAAATCAATTGACTGGGAAAAGAGGATGGAAGCCTTAGATGAGCTTGAGTGACAAATTCAAATTTTAGAAGACTCAAAATCCCGTAAATATTTTCAAGTCATAGATTCTTACTCTATTTTCCAAGGAGAACATGGCAACTTAGAAAAAAGTATGGAAACCATGATTCAATGTCAAAATGATCCACTCGATATGATAGAAGAAAGAATTAGTAGATTGGAGAACATGCGTAGGAATAAGGAAACTCTCCCTATTCAATCTTTGACTATTCCTAACACTTCTTGCCATATTGATGAAAACCAAGAATCATGGTATCTTGAAGACTTTGACCAAGATTCAGTTTTACCACAAAGCCTTGAACTTGACCAATATCAACCCATTGCGGAATTGGCAAGTTTTCATTTTAATGAGATTGAACTTGATCATGAATGTGAACTCGATCCCCAACTTTGTGATTCAGTTTCATCTTCGAACCTATGTTGACTCTGGTATTCTTACCCAATTTGGATCAATTTTCTGAGCTAACATTTATTCCCATACCGATAGATTTTGAAATTGAATCACCAATTTTGGAAAGTCACATTCCATTGATGGGAAAAGAATGTGAATATCAATTCTTGGACTTGGACTCAACGCTTGAACCAAAACTAACTCTCGAACCCCAAGTCAATTTTTTCGATTTTGTATTGGTTCCTGAACCTATCATTCTTGAGTCTAAGTCAACCATTCCACCAAGTCACTTTCTTTTGTTGGACATAAGTATAGACCATGATGACTCTGTGATGATTTTCCAGGACTGGTCATGTAAAGGAAGTAAGTTTCATGATAGGATCTTTCATGATCCTATTCATACTGGGGACTGTAAATATGTAAATAGAAAAGAGGTCAATAAAGGTAGGTTCCGTGAACTACCACATTATCTTGATTGGGTAGCAACGCTTGACCCAATCAGACCACCACCGGAACCACCACCTTAAGGTAATATTTTTCTTCCCTTTCTTCTTTTTCATGCATCTATGCATTAATTCATACATTGAGCACAATGCATGAGATAGGTGTGGGGGAGGGTCTAATATAACTTAGGTTTTTTCTTTTTATTTTAAAAAATAAAAATAAAATTAACATTTTCTTTACTTTTAAAAACTTTTTGAAAATAAAATAATATTTGACATATTTTTTGTAAGAAATTAAGTCAATTTTAAGGAATAGGAAAATCCAAATTAGGATTTCTTATACTTGGTCAAAATAAGATTATTTGTTTTAATTTTAGGGTTAGGAAGATAATTTGTCAAAGTAATTTAGTCTTGATCTTTACTTTGATGAAATATGCACACTTATATACTTACACACTTGGGGTTCTAAAACAAAGATTCTTATGCCTTAAAAAAATTTAAAAAAAAGAGAAAAAAAATATATCTATGAAAGTTAAACAAATCTAATTATTGATTAACTAGATGCTTTGGCCTAAGCAAGCCTTGGTATTTATGCGAAAGATGATTAGATAAGTTTGAGAAAAAATATATATATAAAAATCCTCTGATTAAGCTGGTATTTGTGCCTAATAAAGCATAAGTATTCACGCCTAAGCGGTTCATATAATAAAATCCTTAGTTTTGAGGTCTTGTTTGCTCGAGTCCTTAAGTCCTTGGGGTGTTTTCTCACCCGGTGCCCTAAGACCGTTTGGTCAGCGAGTCACCGATTAAAGGCTCGTTACATGAGCAGATTAGAAAGCCTAATAAAATTAAGGAATAATACCACCAAATATATATATATATATATATATATATATATATATATATATATATATATATATATATATATATGTTTATATATATAAGGCATAAGAGTTAGAGTTAAAGAACCCTTAGTCAAAATTTTCACGGTCACAAGGTGCATATGACTTAGGGTAAAGTAATAGACTAGATGAGAAGTACAATTTGACTCCTTACTTTGATTGAGAACAAAATTTTGAATAGAGACTAAGTTTAGAAATGAAAAATTCAGTTTTCCTATAACTTATAGATTACTTAAATCTTACAATAATATTTCAAATAATTTTCTCTTTCAAAATGCTTTTCGAAAATACTCACTCTTTGTTACTCTTTCTTTATGGATTTTGTGAGTGTAATCCACTGAAAACTCTCACGAGATAAAACTCGTCCTCTAGGGAAAACTTAGAGGTTTAACGGCTTGTTGCACATGCTCAGTGCAATCGCGTAACCTGCGAAAGTGGTCTAATAATTTTTGGTCCAGTTTTGTTATTTGCTCGAGGACGAGCAAAAGATAGGTGTGGGGGGTGTGATGGTACATATATTTTGTATTCTTTTCATTACACTCCTACATTTATCGTGTAATAAATCTGCTAATTTTCTTATCTTAAATATCTATTTTGTAGAAGATAATAATGAAGAGAAAGAGGATTAAACCAAATAAATATCAGTTAAAATCAGATTTAACTGGATCTATTTGGTTAGCTGAGGATGATCCCAGATCTAGTTAGAACAAATCAAGGATTGGGGCAAATGTTCAGCTGAAGATCAGAACAAATCAGAAAGATAACACCAAATGAAAACCAATAAAATTCAGATTTCTATAAATTCATTTTGGTTAGCTAAAGATCAACCAAGGATTATATCAAATACAGAGAGATAAATGGATAGAGAGAAGATCAACGGATGAGATGAAGCAAGTTTGACTCAGATTCTAACTGGATACATTTTAGTATTTGAACCATAACTTTTGCTACCAAATCTCAAATCTGATGACTCTAGATGATACAGAAAGCAGACTTACAGGGCTACAACTCTTATGTTGATCACTATTTCTAATTCTGTTATTTGATAAGTGATATTTTGTAATCAACACGCCAACAAACTGCAGATCAGAAGTGAATATCCACATCAAATCAAGTTTGAAGATAAGGGGAGGATTCAAATTCAGAAATAGTCAGCTTTCCCTATCTTCATACTCCTCTAACCTCTACATTTTTTCTATAAATACCTGCAATCTCAAAGACAAAAAGAAGGACGACAAAGTAGAGAATAGAACTTAGGCTAATTTGTAATTTGTAACTTACGTTTTTATTTTCTTTCATGTAATTTTTTTTATTTATGTAATGAGAGGAGAGGATACTTTCATGGAGGAATGAGAGCAAGCTTGTACTGAAGGTGACACCAGTATAAGTGATCTTTTCTTCCATTGTTATTTGAATCGAATCGAGATTTCCTTTTCTTTTCTACCCTTACTTTTGTTCGCTTTCCTCATTTGTGTTTGTGGATCTAAATGAAACCGATAGCCTCGAAGTTGCCTTCTCCTTACAAGTGTCATTGATGGCTTATTGTGATGGACATCCATTTCTGTGGTAGTATAGCTCACCCCTTCATTTCATAGTGTAAATCGGGAATGGGGAAGATCTCATCTGCCATGCCTCGCTCGCCTTCAAAGAAAGGTACATCGTCGATACGGGTAAAAGGTAAACAAGCGCCGAAGAGGTAAGTATGTTTATTTTTTAGGTTTTAGTTTTTCTTTCTTTTCTTGTAACTTTTAGTATAGATCACCAACACCATAATCACCCAAATCTCTTTCACTCTTTCATTTTCTTTGTACATATCATTTCTAGTTTCTCCATCTTCTTAATCTACCATCTTCTTCCTAATTTAACATTAACTCAAATTTTCCTTTTTCTTTCTAAGAACTAAAAAAGATCTTTAACTATTCTATGTAACCTAAAAGAGAACTTGCTAAAAAAGCTTCCATCGCTAGTCCCTCCTTATGGATCACGACCCGCATAGCCACTTGCTATCGCGGTAGTATTGAGCACCTTGCACATCTCTATTTTGTATTTCTGAAATTCTGTATTTGTGTGCAGGTTTTAACTCAATCAATTACCAATATGGTTTTCTAATGACATAGCTGAGAGATCATTTGCTTCTTTCTTCTATTGTAGTAGTCTTCTTCTCTAAATCTGATATGAGTGCACGAAAAACTTTTCTAACTTTTTGACTTGAGTGTACTCCTTTCCAAGGGATGCTAAGGAATTTGTAATGTCGGTGAACCTTGTAATCATTTCTGAAATTGTTTCATTCTCCTTCATTTTGAAGAGTTAAAACCTGTGAATAAGAACAGAAATTTTAGATTCTTTAACCTTATTTGTACCTTCATGGGTTACCTGTAGAATCTGCCATATTTGATTTGCAGATCTGGTCGTTGACACGCGATTGAATTCTTCTTTGTTCAAGGTACAGAAAAGCGCGTTCATTGCTTTGGCATCAAGGTTTGCAGACTTCTTTTGTTCTTCATTCCATGCACCGTAATTTGTTGTTGGCTTGATGTATGTTGCTTCTACTATTTTTATAGTTCCTAGTTAAGTGATTGCAAGTAGATCTTCATTCTACACTTTCAGCAGTTGTAATTTGATCCATTAAACAATGGTGGACGTTGTGTAGAATGTCCTTCTCTGAATTGTGATAAAGGAAACTCCGCTGCCATCCTTGTAGGGGGTTGACCGGGTATGCAGGGCTCTGATACCAATTGTAGGATTTAAAATATTATGTCAACACAACACTAGAACAAAAATAATTAGCGTTAAATAAAATAATTTATAAGAAAGGAAATAAATCTCAGAAATTATGCAAACGCAAACACAAGAGATTTTATCCTGGTTCGGTCCTCATGATCTACATCCAGTCCCCAAGCAACCCGCTTGAGATTTTCCTTATCCTTGATTTCGTACACCCAAAATCAACACCTGTACACCACTTAACAAAACACCATATACCAAATGTGTACAACTCTTCTTACATCAAGAAGATAACAACACCTTATACAACTTCTCTTCAACCCGGAGACACTCTTGTACAATTCTTCTCTTTGAGTGATTACAATCAATCGTATGAGTCTTGAAACTTGTATGTGATCGTGAACAAGGACTCTTATAAGTGGACTCTCAGAATTCTTCACAATAGAGTATTGAAATTTATGTGAAGAACAGAGAGTGAAACTAGTTTTCTGGAAAACAAAATTTTTCAATAGAGTTTGAACAGAAAACTAATCATATGAATTGGTGTATTTAGTCTAGGATAACATCCCTATTTATAACTGAAATTTATGGTCAGTTAGGGCAGTTATCAACTTGAATTTGAATATTAAAACGTTGGATAAACACCAGAAAACTAATAACTGTTTAACAGTCAGAAACTGTTATAAGTCGACTAGGATAGGGAGTAAGTCGACTAGTATAGGCATTTTTTAACTGGGTTAGTCGACTAGCAGAAGGGATTAGTCGACTATAAATATATGATACAGATATGTCTCTAGAAACTACTATTAGTCGACCAGCAGAAATTATTAGTCGACTATAACCTGTATTAGTCGACTAGTAATGTTAATATGTCGACTAATGTTGCTAACAGTTAAGAAACAGAAAGTTGATATCTTTTCTGGTCAGGACTTAGTCGACTATAGGAGTTTGATAAGTTGACTAGACATTGTATTATTCGACTATAGAAAGGATCAAGTCTACTAATAGGAAGGGTCAAGTCTACTAATAAGACTATTTTATGTATGATCAAGGCTTTTAATAAATATCTAAAAAATACACAAATACAATACAAATTACATTTGTTATCATCAAAGAAGTTCCAACAGCTTCTTTAATAACAAACTGAGCTATTTATAAGGGTTTTAGGCGTAAAACTGTCCCCTAAAGACTCTCCATAATGGGAGTTAACTCCCCTCGTTACGTGGGTAGTATTGATATTGGCCCAGAGGCCCTTCACTCTAGTTTTGATGATGATTAACTCATGTGTTATAGTTTACTAGTAATCTTGTGATATTTAGTTTCAGATATTTGATTAAATTATTAGTAGGTGATTAGCTTCAACAAAGGTGTTTTGGAGCTTTCACATGGTGGTTTAAGAGCTCACGCGTCAAGTTCACATCTAGTACTCGGTTGGAGTCAAGCTCGATGGATCACGTTTGGATCGAGTCGACTTGGAGACGAAGTTTTACAAGAAGATCTCGGTTTATTTAGTTTAAGATTCTGTTTAGATCTCTGTAAAGATTAGATAGTATTGATATGCATAAGTTCACAACACACACATGTTTTCAGTTTATAGTTTCATGGTTTTTCGGTTTAACTGATTTTGGTTTTCAAGTCAAAAACATAGATATAAATTCTTTACATGTATATTGGAGTCTATCCATATACAATATGCTTCAAAGTTGTTTCAATATCATGTTTTTGTATTTGCATGAGTTTTGAAGAAAACGATTTTTCATTTCAAAAATTCATGTTTTGGAAAATACGATTTTTGGTTTAAGGCAAATTTCAATAACACAAAAATGGTTCAAATTGCTTGAAATATGTGTTAAATTTTTGTCACACATATTTATATTTCAAAGATCTAATAAGAACATATTTTTTTGGAATTTATGTGTATTTTATGGGATTTTTTATAAGTGAAAAACCCTAGTTTTTAAATCCGATAATGGCTGGACTGGTTGTCTGTCGGTCGACCGAGGCAGAGGTCGGTCGACCGACGTGCACAGGACGTGCACGCATCCAAGGTTGGAGGCCGGTCGACTTGCTCGGTCGACCGCCTGAGAGCATCTGCTCTCTGGAAATGGCCCCGGTCGACCGACCGGTCGACCGGCAGAGAGTTCTGCTCTCTGTATCCAGCTCCGGTCAATCGAGCGGTCGACCAGCCGAGAGCCATTGCTCTCTGGTTCCAGTCCCGGTCGACCGGGCGGTCGACCGGAGGCATAACGGTCATAAAATGACCGTTGGGCCGGTCGACCGGGCGGTCGACCGGAAGGGCAAAACTGCCCTTTCCGTCTGCCAACGGGCATATTTGGATTGGGGCTATAAATAGCCCATATCCTTGGCTGTTTTGAAAAAAAAGAATTTCAAGAGCAAAATATTCAATCTTTCAGCAAGTTTTTAAATGAGTTTTTGTGTCAAAAGATCTATCTTCATTTGTTTTAAAGTGTTGGAAAAATTAAAGAAAATAGAGTATTTGGGAATTGGTTTTTGATCTTTATTTCAACATCTATCTTGTGATTTTCCCAAGTATTTTTCTTTGTTGTTTTCATTTCCAATCACTTTATTTTCTCACACTTGAGCTTATCTATCTATCATATCTATAGGATCTTTGTTTTGTGAGAAAGAATTGATTTGTGGTCTTTGTAACCACCAAGTTGTAAACCTTCCATTCTTTGTGATATCTCTCTAGTGAGAGGTGATTGTATTGATATCCCTCTAGTGAGAGGTGATAGTGGAAGTAGTATTCCCGCTTAGTGAAGAGGTAGAGTTGTGGCTTTGTGCCTTATCCCTCAAGTGTGAGGTTGATATTTGTTTGGCTAAGTGTCATCCCTCTAAGTGTAGAGGTGATTGAGTTTGTTGGTATCTCTCTAGTGAGAGGTGGATATTGTGTTGGTTTGCGCCTTGCCTCTTGTAAGAGGTTGTATTGGTTGAGAGAGGAGTTGTGTACTCCAAAATTGTATTTGCCCAAATCCTCAGTGGAGGTTCCCTGTCTGGGAAGTCCTATGTGGACGATTTAGTAGAAATCTTTCTGTGTGAAGGCGGGGATGTAGAGTTGGGTGCTCGAACCTCGAAACATATCCTTGTGTTTGCGTTTGATCCACTATCTCTAACTCTCTCTCTTTTACATTGTACCTTGCATTGATTCATATTGTCATATCATACTTAGATGCTTGGTATTGCTTGTGTGCGTGCCTCACTTGTGTTGAACCAAGAAAGTTTCATATAACACCTCAACTCTTATTTAGAGGAATTTAGAGGAAATAGTTCAGAGCCCTTCACCAGAAATTTGGCTACACTCTTTAGTTACACTAAGTGTGTTGCAATTAAGTTTTAATTCCGCATATTTGTCATTAGATTAGCCTTACACTTATTCTCCCCCTCTAGGTGTACTTTCAATTGTATTAGAGCCTACGCTCCTGATATTAGGTTTAACCACCTAGGAGTGAGCTCTTGGTTGCTAATCTAGTATTTGCATTTGCATACTTATATTGTTTACACACACTCATGGGCTTCATGACCCCTCCCATGTATGACACTTCTAACATTATTGTTTGGAAAGCTAGGATGTCCATGTGCCTAAAAACCTTAGGTTTGCATGTTTTCCTTACCTCTACCAAGAAATCCTATCTTGGTAATATCAAGCATTTAGAGGCCAATGCACAAGCCCTAACGGCACTTAGAAGCACATTAAGCAAAGAATATTTATGTATGTTTCTCATTGTGATTCTGCCTTTGCAGTGTGGAACACGTTTACCTCTCCCACGCTCCAAAAGACGAATCTTGTGGAGATGGAATCTAGTTGAGAAGAATCCGAACAACATTGCTTCATGGTCAAGAGAATGACTCCCTTGAGATATATTCGGATACTCAACTAGATGATAGCTCTAGTTCTTCTTGTAATGAGTGTATGGATGCACATGCGTTAAATTATGAAGTACCTATAGGTTGTGAAAAATTGTTAGAAAGACATAATCTCTTGAAAAAGAAAAGTTGTGCATTAAAAGAAGAAAATAAAAATTTGTCTTCTAAACTTGATGTTGTTTTGCAAGAACGGGATGAGATTTCAAATGACAGGGACTCTTTGAAATCCCAACTTGAACTTGCCTTAAAAGAAAATGAAATTTTGAAAAATAAAAATGATTCCAAAATTGTTTTGAAGAAAAATGAGGCTTTATCTTCAAAACTTGGTTTTGTCGTAAAAGAAAATGAATCTTTAAAAAACAAGATTATTTCTATTTCAAAGGATTTGGATTTGATTTCAAACAAAAATAAATCTTTGAAAAATGATATTGACACACATATTTGCCATGCTAGTATAGCTTCACATTCTAGTGTTTCTATTGCATGCTCCTCTTCTTTTATAATTGAAAATGATATATGTATGTTAAAGAAGAGTATTGATTGTTTGGGCTCCACTTTGAACCAATGTGCCTTGAACCCCACACGTTTGGAATCTATGTTTCGAAAGAAACATGTTCCTCCTATACATGCACACCATACACGGCATACACGTGTTCCTCATGTTCATACTCATAACACTATGTATGTTGATGTGTACACTTGTACACATTGTGGACGTAAGGGCCACGTTGCAAAATTTTGTTATGATAGAATTAATGATTTTAATTTTACAAATAGATTTGTTTGGGTTAGGAAAGGAGCTAACCCCCATGGACTCAATAGAGTATGGGTACCAAAGATCACTCCTATTTTATTTAATGTAGGTGTGGGCTCTCACTCGACGTGAGAGTATTGATGCCTTGAGGTGGATGCGTTCCGAGCTTAAAGATGACTATTTTGGATGCATCATTTTCAAGGAGTGTTTGGTGGGAGGACCACCTTGGTTTGGATACCTAGAGATTTGCCTTCATAGTTTTGGTAACGATCTCTAACTCTCATTTATATTTACATGCTTTCATTGAAGATTCTTAGCATGTTTTAGTTTTTCATGATTATTATGTTAATTGTCATGATTAGACATGTGATATACATATGTAGCAATTTTGAGATACACTCATGTTTATATGGATTTATATTATTGTGTTCTAACTTTAGTTTAGCTATGTTGCATATCCTAGTCTAAGACATGTGCATTTACTTAATGATCATATTGGTTTATGTTTTGTTTTATGCTTCATATTTTGATTACATGTTTAAATGTAACTTTCATTAAAACGTGTGTCAATACTTGTACAACTAGTGAGCCACAAATTGATTATTATATGTTTGTACTTGATTGCTCATTTATACCCATTAGATGTACTAGTATAGCCTAGTTTTGATGATTCATGCATTTCAACTTGTATTCCCTTTTGTGCATATTTTCGTATATGTTTAACTCATGTATGTGTTATTTTGTCTAAACTAATAGTTATACATATACATCCTTGAGCCACTTGCTTTCATGCGTATATTTTTGTGGACTTGTTCATGTTTAGATATGTATGTATACTCTAGTTTGTACAAAACATACATATGCCTTGAAGTTGTATTATTGAAAATTAAATTTTAATGATTTTCATGTTTTCATTTATAAAGGAATTTCACATTGAGCTTAAATGCCTTATTCCATGATTTTGTTGATTACATGTCTTTGTACACTTACATGTTTTGATGTTTGCTCATGTTTTATTTTCATGAGATTATATGAGCTCTATTGCTATTTGAGTGTTGATGATTGTGTGATTTTCATGTTTTCATGGATATATTATTGTTTTATTCCTTACTTGAAGGATTTCATACTAGTTTACAATTTTATCATATAACTAGTTGTGTATGCTTCATTTTGGTAGAGTTTTTCAAACATGTTATATTTTCAAATCCCATTTTTGATAACTCCTACGCATAAAGGCCGGTTGGTTGGGCGACTATGCCTTGTATGCTCTTAATTGAAAATTTATTTTAACATGTGCATGAATGGGTGGTAAGTATGAGTTATACACTTGATCCTCATCATATTTTCAGTTAGTATCTCAATTGATTTTTTTTAGTTGTATGCTCATATGTGTTTTCTATATATGTATGTTTCAAAACTTCAAAAGTATAAATTTCTATTGGTATTTATATTTTCATACATATATACATTATTTGATTGTGCTTATTATATCTTTACATCTTAAAGCACAAATATCATGTTTATGCTAAGCTTGATTTACACCTTAATGACTATTAGTTTTCAAATTGGTATTTTACACAAGCTTATGTATCATTTTCATTGGTATTTCATAAAGGGGGAGAAAACTTCATGTTTTAATTTTCAATCGATTATATTTTCAATTGGTATCTTACTCCCACGCTTTATGATGTAAAATGATTTTAATTGGTATATTTTTTAATTGGTTTCCTATGTTCTTAATGAAAAATATTTTAATTTGAAATATGCCAGTATTTTCAATATTGGTATCAAAAATCTTATATTGGCTTTATTCTAAAATTTGGTATCTTTATTGCAAAATGAATTGTTTAACCAAATAGTTGGTTTGTTTTTCAATTGGTATCATATTTCATTTTTAAATTGGTATACATATTGAAATAAGTTATGTTTAAATAAAAATATTTGGTTTCACTTTCAATTGATATCAAATTATAAAATATTCTCATTTGGTATTAAAATTACAAATTGTTTATAATTGGTATCATGATTTACAATATACATATATATTTCTATTGGTATCAAAACATACAATGTTTCATTTTTCGTTGGTATCAAAAGTTTACAAGATATTTTCAGTTAATATCTTTTGGTATCTTAAAATTTTTTGTTTATTTTCATTGGTATCATAATTTGGTATCAAAATTTTGATATGTATTGCTTATATGCAAGGGGAGCTTAACATCTTCTCTATATATAGATTTGTTTTGAGTGTATCTCACATTGAGGAGCTTGACCGCTCTTCTTTATGTCTTACACGTGTGTAGGAGGAGCTTCACATCTCCTTTTATACATTATATATTATATTTTATGTGGTTAGAATTTAGTCATCTCTTTTCATATAAATTAATGTATGCAGGGGGAGTTAACTTCACGTGTCTCCTCTTCATGAATGTATATAGCATATACACCTTTATTGTTTTGATTTATAAAAAAAAGAAAGAAAACTATTATTTATGTCTTTAGTGTTTGTACCCTTTTGTTAATGAATTGACAAAAAAGGGGAGAGAAATTTAGAAATTTGGAGTTTTTATATATGCATGTTTGTTTAGTTTGTTACCTTTTACCATTGGTATCAAGATTGGTATCAAGAGCATCTTTTGTTGGTATCAAGAGCATGTTCATTTCATTGGTATTAAATATCATGTTTATGCATATTTATGCTGTGCATTCATTGCATATCTTTATTGTTTAGTGCTATACATGAGTTAAGGGGAGCTTCTATGAAGCTTAACTTTAATCCATGCATATATAACTCCATGAGTTTTGTCATCGTCAAAAAGGGGAGATTGTTGGCCCAAAGGCCCTTCACTCTAGTTTTGATGATGATTAACTCATATAGTTATAGTTTACTAATACTCTTGTGATATTTAGTTTCAGCTATTTGATCAAGATATTAGTAGGTGATTAGCTTCAACAAAGGTGTTTCGGAGCTTTCACATGGTGATTCAAGAGCTCGTGCGTCAAGTTCACATCTAGCACTCGGTTGGAGTCAAGCTGGTGGATCACGTTTAGATCGAGTCGACTTGGAGACGGAGTTCTACAAGAAGACCTCGGATAGTTTAATTTAAGATTTTGTTTAGATCTCATGTAAAAATTAGATAGTGTTGATATGCTCAAGTTCACAACACACACATGTTTTCAATTTATAGTTTCATGTTTGGTTTTTCGGTTTAACCGATCTTGGTTTTCTAGTCAAAAACATAGATATAAATTCTTTACATGTATATTGGAGTCTATCCATATACAACATGCTTCAAAGTTGTTTCAATATCATGTTTTTGTATTTGCATGAGTTTTGGAGAAAACGATTTTCCATTTCAATAATCCAAGTTTTGAAAAATACGATTTTTGGTTTAAGGCAAAATTTCAATAACACAAAAATGGTTCAAATTGTTTGAAATATGTGTTAAATTTTTGTCACACATATTTGTATTTCAAAGATCTAATAAGAACATATTTTTGTGAAATTTATGTGTATTTTATGAGATTTTTTAGAAGTCAAAAACCCTAGTTTTTAAATCCTATAATGGCTGAACTGGCTGTCTGCCAGTCGACCGGGCCGGTCGACAGAGGCAGAGGTCGGTCGACCGACCTGCACAGGACGTGCACGCAGCCAAGGCTGGAGGCTGGTCGACCTGGTCGGTCGACCGCCAGAGAGCATCTGCTTTCTGAAAATGGCCCTGGTCGACCGACCGGTCGACCGGCAGAGAGTTCTGCTCTCTGTATCTAGCTCCGATCGATCGAGCGGTCGACCGGCCAGAGAGCCGTTGCTCTCTCATTCCAGTCCCGGTCGACCGAGCGGTCGACCAGAGGCACAACGGTCAAAAAAATGACCGTTGGGTCGGTCGACCGGTCGGTCGACCGGAAGAGCAAAACTGCCCTTTCCTGCTGCTAATGTGCAGATTTGGATTGGGGCTATAAATACCCCATACCCTTGGTTGTTTTGAAAAAAAAAAGAATTTCAAGAGCAAAATTTTTCATCTTTAAGCAAGTTTTTAAATGAGTTTTTGTGTCAAAAGATCTATCTTCATTTGTTTTAAAGTGTTGGAAATATCAAAGAAAAATAGAGTATTTGGGAATTGGTTTTTGATCTTTATTTCAACATCTATCTTGTGATTTTCTAAAGTATTTTTCTTTGTTGTTTTCATTTCCAATCACGTTATTTTCTCACACTTGAGCTTATCTATCTATCATATCTATAGGATCTTTGTTTTGTGAGAAAGAATTGATTTGTGGTCTTTGTAACCACCAAGTTGTAAACCTTCCATTCTTTGGGATATCCCTCTAGTGAGAGGTGACTGTATTGAGATCCCTCTTGTGAGAGGTGATAGTGAAAGTTGTGTTCCCTCTTAGTGAATAGGTGGAGTTGTGGCTTTGTGCCTTATCCCTCAAGTGTGAGGTTGATTTTGTTTGGCTAAGCGCCATCCCTCTAAGTGTAGAGGTGATTGAGTTTGTTGGTATCCCTCTAGTGAGAGGTGGATATTGTGTTGGTTTGCGCCTTGCCTCTAGTGAGAGGTTGTATTGGTTGAGAGAGGAGTTGTGTACTCCCAAATTGTATTTGCCCAAATCTCAGTGGAGGTTCCCTGTGTGGGAAGTTCTGTGTGGATGATTTAGTAGAAATCCTTCTGTGTAAAGGCGGGGACGTAGAGCTGGGTGCTCGAACCTCGAAACATATCCTTGTTTGCGTTTGATCCACTATCTCTAACTCTCTCTCTTTTACCTTGTGCCTTGCATTGATTCATATTGTCATATCATACTTATATGCTTGGTATTGCTTGTGTGTGTGCCTCACTTGTGTTGAACCAAGAGAGCTTCATATAGCACCTCAACTCTTATTTAGAGGAATTTAGAGGAGATAGTAAAGAGCCGTTCACCGGGAATTCAGCTACACTCTTTAGTTACACTAAGTGTGTTGTAATTATGTTTTAATTCCACATATTTGTCATTAGATTAGCCTTACACCTATTCACCCTCCCTCTAGGTGTACTTTCACTTGACCCTGTAATGGGGGTAGTTATAACTGAGACGCAAAGCTCCTCTCTAGTTGGAACGCGGGCTTGAGCTCTGCGTTTAGCCATTGAGATAACGCTAGACGCGGGTCTTAAGCTTCGCGTTTGGGTGCCACGGTGGTGTTGAAACGCGATCTTCAAACTCTGTGTCGAGCTTCACGTCTGGGACGCGGGTCTTGAGCTTCGCGTTTGGGCACCGTGGTGGTGTTGAGACTCGAGCTTCAAACTATGTGTTGAGCTTCGCGTGTGATACGCTGGCTTCAAGCTCTATGTCTGAGTACTGAAGTGGTGCTAAGACGTGGTTTTGATTTCTACGTCTTGGCATTGCAGTGGTATTGAGACACGAGCTTTGAGCCCTATGTCCTGGCTCTGCATGAGTGACTTTGATTAGCTTCACTTCTGAAACATGGACCCAGTTATCTAATGACTTGTCTTCAGTGATTTTTAGACAACCTACACGCGCGCACAAAGTCTTCTATCACATCTTGCCGGTTTGCTCCCCTGTCAGATGTACCCCTGGTTTCTGGATATGGGCACCCAGTTTTGACAGAACCACCTTTCAAAATCAATGACTATATTTGTAGGCTTTAAATCACCAAATAAATGAGATTTTGGGCTTCTTCTTCATTTCATGCCATGGACCTAGAAACATACAAGAGAGGTGTTATTAACAGAATTTAATATTGAATAAATGTGAAGATATGATATGAAATATGCATATTTAGAGACTAATCAACTGTTGAGCAGTGGCGAACTGGACATAATAGTAAACAAATAGGTGAGACTAAGCTATCTGTCGATTCAGAGGTGTTGACTGAACATGACCGATTGAGAAGCCACCAAGCTCGAAATTTTGTCATTCAGAGGTGACAAACTGGACATGATGATAAATGAAGGTGAACCCAGTTTTAGGGACCCACCCTATTCAGAAGTAATAACTGGACATGATATACTAAACACAATAAACTCTGAATTCGCTGCCAGAGATAGTCGTATTAACTTAGCAGCTAGCCCACTAGGGACTGCCAAGGTGAATTGGATCTGGGCACCCGTCAGTTCAAAGGTATATAGACATGACCAACTAAGAGATATCAGGCTCGCAATTCGCTGTTTGGAACTGTATTAATATGACAGCAAGAACTCCCAGCCCTAATAGGGGAAAAGAGAACAAAGTTATGGACTCATCTGTTTAGAGGTGTTAGACTGGACATGACAGTTTAAGTACCATAAAAGGGGAGAGATTTAGGTATCCGTCGGTTCAGAGGTAATATAAACATAACTGATTGTGAGCTACTGACTCAAAGCTTTGCCATTCGAGGTGGCGAACTGGACATAACGGCAAAGGAGTAGTCCCTACTGGACTGGAAGATGAGACTTAGCTATCTGTCGGTTCAGAGGTAACATGGACATAACCGATTGAGAAACCACCAAGCTTAGAATTTCTGCCGTTCAGAGGTGACAAGCTGAACATGACGGTAAAAAAAGTAATTCCGCTGGGAAAATAGAATTTGATCATAAATTCCATGGGGAAATTGGCATTTCCTTGGAAAATCGTTTAAAGAAATTGTCAGAGGTATATTATTAACGTGATAACCAAAAAATCCACTAGGGACGAGAAATGGTAATAATAGACTCTGATGGGGATCTAACAGAAACTCGCTAGGAAGTTAGAAAATGAATCTCATAAGAGATTATATGTTAGAGGTAATCATTAACGTGACAAAAAGATTTCTAGGGAGATTCGACAGGGAAATGATTATTCCCTAAAATGTTGTTAGAGATAATCATTAACGTAATAAACTAGATTCCTTGCTGGGGAATTTAAAAGGAGATTTTGTCAGAAGTGGTCGTGATAGCTTCTCCGCTTGGGGATTTGAAAAAGTGACTTGTCAGAGGTGTGATGTTAACTTGACAAAGATTCATCTGTAGTTTATTTTACTGAAAAAATGATTATAGTTTGATGTGGTCCTACCATTCCATGGACGGGAATTAGCAAGGGTCTTTAGTGGAATTGACTGTTCTTTGCAAAATACAAGAACATTGCTAGAGAATTCCGTCGGGGCGTAGGAGACTCTGTTCTCAAAATTCGTTTGGAGAATCAAATTAATCTTGCTGGGGAATAGGGAAATAATACTCCTAAAATGAAGAAAAGTTCAGAGGTGAAAACTTTAACATGACTTTTTGCTTTGTTGGTCTACCATTCCATGGAGAGAATTGTAGGGGATTCTGGAGGAATCAAATAGGATCAGATCCCTTAGGATTTTTAGCAAACCCTCAGCTATCAACAGATTTAGTGAGCCTTTACCAACTACCGTTTGAGTTGGGCTAGCCATGCTATTCCCCTCAGCATGATGAGTTGTTGAGGACTTCGCGTTGGGCTTAAAAGCCAACCTTTTCCTCTATCCTTAGCCATTAAGGGCTTAGGATCATGTAATTCTATAGGGAGGTCAGTTAGCAATTAATGCTCCTAATGGAATTTTCTGGTGTCTTTAATGTTGACATTGTGCAGCGTCGTCTCCTATTGATTGATCAACCTGACTCCGTAGGGATCTCCAATGATCAGAGGTGTAATGTTAACTTGATCAAAGATAATATTTCTTCAAAAATTTGTCATTGATTGGCATCATAAGCATGTCACCATTCAGATTAGACAAACGATATTCTCCATTTGAGTAGATTGTTACTACTACAAATGGCCCGTCCCATTTAGGTTAGACTTTGCCTATGGACTTGTGTGTTATGACCAAACGTCATCTGACAGTTAAGACCATATCTCCTTTCTGGAAAATTTTCTCTTTGACCTTTTTGTTAAAGGACTTTGAGATTCGAGCCTAATAAAGCTTAATACGCTACTGAGCCTGTAATTACTTCTCGTCTAGCGCTTCAAGCCCTTGGAGATGCAACCAATGGTTTACTTCATCAATCATCTTGGTTTCCAAAGCAACACGAAGCAATGGTATTTGAATTTCTATAGGTATAACTGCTTTGCATCCGTATACCAGAGAAAAAGGCATATTGTCTGTGGGATTCACACCGTAGTTCGATAGGCCCAAAGACATTCACTAAGCTTCTCATTCAAATTTTGTTTTCTTAAGGAGACAAACTTTTTGAGAAGCTTGATAATCGTCTTGTTAAATGTTCTGCTAACCCATTGGTGGTAGGGTTTTAAGCAGTTAACGCCAAATTCTGAATCTGGTACTTATTACAGAACCGATAGAACGATTGACTTGTGAATTAGGACCATTGTTATGGATGAATCGTCTGGGGAGACCAAATCGTTGGATGACATGATGTCTGATGAAGTTAACCTAGTGGTTTTAACTTCAATGAGCGGAACAACCTCGCCCATTTTGAGAAGTAATCGGTTATTGCAAGGATGAATCGATGTCCTTTAGCTGACGGAGGACTGATTGTCCCTATTATATCAATTCCCTAAGCTTCAAATGACCATGATGCGACTGTGAGATGGACTAGTTCTAGGGTTGGTGTATAAAATCCGCGTAGATTTGACAAGCCTTACACTTTTTTGCGTATTCAACTGCATCGGCGATCAAGTTGGCCAATAATAGCCAAGTCGGTGCAATAAATCCTTGAGCTTTGGTCCTGGTTGATAAGCTCCACATATGCCATCATGAGCCTCTTTGACAACTTCTTGTGCCTCTGAATTAAATAGACAACAAAAAGGATGCCACATGTGAACGGCGATATAGCGTTTTTACCACTGCATCGTAATAAAATCGAGTAGACCTTCGTCGAACAGACATCGCTTCCCTAGGGTCACGGGTAATATGTCATGCAAGGCATAGTTGATGATCGGTAATTACCAATCTCTTGGTTCGAAGTTTTTCGAGGTTGTATGAACTTCGCTAACCTCTAAACTGTACTTCAGACACGCTAACCTCTAAACTGTACTTCAGACAGAAGAGATGACGGGTGGCCACTGTGAGATGGTAGCTGGTTGATTGAGGTTTTACCTGCACAAAAATACAGAATTTCAGAACTTTTATAACAATAGTGCAAGGTGCTCAATTCTACCGCTATAGCAAGTAGCTATGCAGGTCGTTATCCACAAGGAGGGACTAGCGATGGAAGCTTCTTTAGTAAATTCTCTTTTATGCTACAATTAATTGTTAAAATTCTTCTTTAGTTTCTTAAAAGAAAAGAGAAAAATGGAGCTACAGTTAAGTTAGGAAGAAAATAATAGATTGAGAAGGTGGAGAAAATAGAAATGGATATGTACAAAGAAATTGAATAAGAGTGAAAAAGATTTGGAAGATTGTGGTGTTGGTGATTTACACTAAAAAATTAAAAGAAAGAAAAATTAAACCTAAAAAAACTTGCTTATCTCTTCGGGCCTACTTACTTTTGACCCGTATTGATGATGTACCTTTGTTCGAAGGCGAGGGAAGTATGACAAATAGGATCTTCCCCATTCTCGATTTACACTTTGAAATGAAGGGGCGAGCTACACTACCATAGAAATGGATATCCATCACCATAAGCCATCAACAGCACATGCAAGGGCAAGGCAACTTCGAGGCTATCGATTTCATTTGGATCCATAAACACAGAAGAGGGAAGCAAACAAAAACAAGAACAGAAAAGAAAAGAAAACTTCGATTCGATTCAAATAACAATGAAAGAAAAGATTACTTACACTGATGTCACCCTCAGTACAAGCTTGCTATTATTCCTCCATGAAACTCTCCTCTCCTCTTAGTTACATAAATAAAAAAAAATTACATAAAAGAAAACAAAATCCTAAGTTACAAACTACAAATTAGCCTAAGTTCTATTCTCTACTTGGTCGTCCACCCTGGTCCCTGAAAAACCCAGTATTTATAGGCAAAACCCAATGGGGAGGGGCGTACTGATTGAGGTTAGAACTTGCACATAAATACAGAATTTCAGAACTTTTAAAACAATAGTGCAAGGTGCTCAATTCTACCGCAATAGCAAGTGGCCATGCGGGTCGTGATCCACAAGGAGGGACTAGCGATGGAAGCTTTTTAGTAAGTTCTCTTTTATGCTACAAAGAATGGTTAAAGTTCTTCTTTTAGTTCTTTAAAAGAAAATGAAAAAGAAGATTTAAAGTTAAGTGAGGAAGAAGATAGTAGATTAAGAAGATGGATAAACTAGAAATGATATGTACAAAGAAATGGAGAAGGAACGATAAAGAAGTGGTCGATTGTGATGTTCTAAACTAAAGAATAAAAAGGAAAGAAAGAAACTAAAAGTTACTTACCCCTTTTGTGCCTTTTACCTTGGATTCGTAGCTACGACTTACCTTGTCTTTGAAGGCGATTAAGCATGGCGTGTAGGATCTTCCCCATTACCGATCTACACTAAGAATAAAGGGTAAGCTATACTAGCAAGAGAATGGTTGTTCATCACCATAGGCCATCAAGGGCACTTGCACTGGCGAAGCAGTCTCGACGCTAACAGATTCACTTGGATTGCAACACATTAGAGGAGAGTAAATGAAAATAAGAGTAAAGAAGAAAAAGTAAGAGTAAAGAAGAAAAAGTAACTTTGATTCAATTCAAATAACAATGGAAGAAGAGATCACTTACACCGATGTCACCTGCAGTACAAACTTGCTCTCATTCCTCTATGAAAGTATCATCTCCTCTCAGTTACATAAAAAAAATAAAAATTACATGAAAGAAAATAAAACCTAAGTTATAAACTACAAATTAGCCTAAGTTCTACTCTCTGCCTGGTCGTCCCCTTTTGACTTTGAGATTGCAGGTATTTATAGAAGAAATGTAGAGGTTAGAGGAGTATGAAGATAGGAAAAGCTGGCTATTTCTGAATTTGAATCCTCCCTTATCTCCAAACTTGATTTGATGTGAATATTCAGTTCTGATCTGCATTTTGTTGGCGTGTTGATTGCTGAATATCACTTACCAAATGATAGAATTAGAAATAGTTATCAACATAAAAGTTGTATCCTTGTAAGTTTTCTTTCTGGATCATCTTGAATCATCAAATTTGAGATTCGGTAGCGAAAGTTATGATTCAAATACTAAAATGTATCCAGTCAGAATCTGAGTCAAACTTGCTTCATCTCATCCGTTAATCTTCTCTCTATCCATTTATCTCTCTGTATTTGATATTATCCTCAGTTGATCTTTAGCTAACCAAAATAGATTTATAGAAATCTGAATTTTATCGGTTTCCATTTGGTGTTATTTTTCTGTTTTGGTCCGATCTTCAGCTGAACATTTACCCCAATCCTTAATTTGTTCTAACTAGATCTGGGATCATCCTTAGCTAAACAAATAGATCTAGTTAAATTTAATTTTAACTGGTATTTATTTGATTTAATCCTCTTTCTCTTCATTATTATTTTCTGCAAAATAGATATTTAAGACAAGAAAATTAGCAGATTTATTACATGATAAATGTAGGAGTGTAATGAAAAGAATACAAAATATATGTACGATCACACCCCCACACCTATCTTTTGCTCGTCCTCGAGCAAATCAATAAAACTAAACTAAAGATTATTAGACCACTTTCGCAGGTTACGCGATTGCACTGAGTATGTGCAACAAGCCGTTAAAGCTCTAGGTTTCCCCTAGAGGACGAGTTTTGTCTCGTAAGGGTTTTCAGTAGATTGCACCCACAAAGTCCGTAAAGAAAGAGTAACAAAGAGTTAGTATTTTCGAAAAACATTTTGAAAAATAAAATTATTTGAAATATTATTGTAAGATTTAAGTAATCTATAAGTTATAGGAAAACTGAATTTTTCATTCATAAACTTGTCTCTATTCAAAAATTTGTTACCAATCAAAGTAAGGAGTCAAATTGTACTTCTCATCTAGTCTATTACTTTACCCTAAATCATATACACCTTGTGATCGTGAAAATTTTGACTAAGGGTTCTTTAACTCTAACTCTTATGCCTTATTTATTTATATATATATATTTTTTGGTGGTATTATTTCTTAGTTCTATTAAGCTTTCTAATCTGCCCATGTGACGAGCCTTTAGTCGATGACTCCCAAACCAAACGGTCTTAGGGCACCGGGTGAGAAAACACCCCAAGGACTTAAGGACTCGAGCAAACAAGACCACAACACTAAAGATTTTATTATATGAACCACTTTTAGGCGTGAATACTTATGCTTTATTAGGCACAAATACCCAGCTTAATCAGAGGATTTTTTTATATATATATATATTTTTCTCAAACTTATCTAATCATCTTTCGTATAAATACCAAGGCTTACTTAGGCCAAAGCACCTAGCTAATCAATAATTACATTTGTTCATCTTTCATAGATATATATTTTTTTCTTTTTTTCTTTTTATAAGGCATAAGAATCTTTGTTTTTGAACCCTAAGTGTGTAAGTGTATAAGTTGTGCATATTTCTTCAAGGTAAAAATCAAGACTAAATTACTTTCACAAACTTTCTTCCTATCCTTAGAAATCAAACAAATAATCTTATTTTGACCAAGTATAAGAAATCCTAATTATGATTTTCCTATTCCTTAAAATTGACTTAATTTCTTGTAAAAAATATGTCAAAATATTGTTTCTATTTTCAAAAAGTTTTTAAAAGTAAAGAAAATGTTAATTTTTATTTTCTTTTTTTAATAAAAAGAAAAACCTAAGTTATGTTAGGCCCTCCCCCACACCTATCTCATGCATTGTCCTCAATGTATGAATTAATGCATAGATGTAAGAAAAAGAAGAAAGGGAAGAAAAATATTACCTTAAGGTGGTGGTTCCAGTGGTGGTCTGATTGGGTCAAGCGTTGCTACCCAATCAAGATAATGTGGTAGTTCACAGAACCTACCTTTATTGACCTCTTTTCTATTTACATATTTACAATCCCCAGTATGAATATGATCATGAAAGATCCTATCGTGAAATTTACTTCCTTTACATGACCAATCCTGAAAAATCATCATAGAGTCATCATGGTCTATACCTATGTCCAACAAAAGAATGTGACTTGGTGGAATGGTTGACTTGGACTCAAGAATGATAGGTTCAGGAACCAATACAAACTCAAGAAAATTGACTTGGGGTTCGAGAATTAGTTTTGGTTCAAGCGTTGAGTCCAAGTCCAAGAATTGATATTCACATTCTTTTCCCATCAATGGAATGTGACTATCCAAAATGGTGATTCAATTTCAAATCTATGGGTACAAGAATAAATGTTGGCTCAGAAAATTAGTAAATTGGGTAAGAATACCGGAGTCAACATAGATTCGAAGATTGAAACTGAATCACAAAGTTGAGGATCAGATTCACATTCATGATCAAGTTCAATCTCATTAAAATGAAAACTTGCCAATTCGTCAATGGGTTGATATTGGTCAAGTTCAAGGTTTTGTGGTGAAACTGAATCTTGGTCAAAGTCTTCAAGATACCATGATTCTTGATTTTTATCAATATGGCTAGAAGTGTTAGGAATAGTCAAAGATTGAATAGGGAGAGTTTCCTTATTCCTACGAATGTTCTCCAATCTACTAATTTTGCTTCTATCATATCGAGTGGATCATTTTGACATTGAATCATGGTTTCCATACTCTTTTCTAAGTTGGCATGTTCTTCTTGAAAAATAGAGTAAGGATCTGTGACTTGAAAATTTTTACGGGATTTTGAATCTTCTAAATTTAAATTCGTCGCTCAAGCTCATCTAAGGCTTCCGTCCTCTTTTCCCAGTCAATTGATTCTTCTAATGGTTGTTCGGGAGAAGGAGTATATGAAGCTGGATGTTGGTAAGGTAGTTGACAATATGACTCGGGGGAGTTATATCCCTATTGACTCTGTGAAGAGTAGTGATGATTATTCCAATCTTGTTCATAGTATTGGGACTGGGGCATGTAATGATTCGGATAAGACCAATCTGGCACACTAGGTTGGTTAAAGTTATGATATACTGGGTGGTAATATCCGAAAAAGAGGTCGGGGTGCAATATGGATTACTATTAAAATTGAAAAAATTATTGTTATAAGCCATATCACACAGGAAATGTCAACACAAACAAAAAAAACAAATAAGCAAACAAATAAAATGAAAGAAAAAAATCTAAACTAAGTTAGGGTACACCTTTGACCTAGACAACTCCTAACTTGTTAGACTATCCACGGGAGGTATAATGCAGACTTTGACCACAAGCTAATCAGCCAGGTTAGGGCAAGATTGGTGGGAGGTATCCGTGCAAAAGCGATGGGCCTAATTAATCCAAACCACCAGCCTTCGGAGTTTCGCTCCTCAATCCCTTTCCTTAGACACTGATTTGGCAGGAGTCAAATTCTAACACCTTCCCTATTAGGATAATCTCCTAATTCAGTCCGAGATGTCCCTAGGGCCAACATCTACTCAATTTTAGTTAGGTTTGGGTTAGTGAGTGAGGAGATTGTTTGTGGGCTAAGGAGGGTAATGACTTTCCCACCTTATCTTGTTTATAGGACAAGCCCTTAAGATTGATTGTGCAAGGTGTGCAGGATAAAGAAAAGTAACATTCAACAAGCAAATAATCACTCAAAAATATTTCCTAAAATATATGCCATGCAAACATACCTTTTGCTCCAGCACTCTTCAATACTAATGTAAAATGTAAACAAATTAGACACGTGCCTAAATGCAAAGTCTAAACCATTTTTAGCATTTAACAAACATCATTTTACTGTTGAGGTTAAAAAGTGAATACAGTGAGACAAACAAGGAAATAGATAACTACAGATATTAAACTTTGCACTACAGCCAGCCTGTAAAAAAAATATAGGTTAGTAGTTCACTCAGATTGCTACAGGAATGTAGCAAATCTGAGGGCTTCTTGGCTCTGCTTTCTTAAGTAGAGTCCAAGGCCACTTATATGTCCACTGTAGTAAAAATTCCTTGTTGTCAAACCTGCACATCAAGAACAAAAAAGAAAGTTAACCAAAATTTAAATCTAAAAAGAGAATAACTTACCGTCCCTCCCCAGCAACGGCTGCACATAAATAAAGAATTTCAGAACTTTTAAAACAGTAGTGCAAGGTGCTCAATTCTACCGCAATAGCAAGTGGCTATGCGGGTCGTGATCCACAAGGAGGGACTAGCAATAGAAACTTTTTAGTAAGTTCTCTTTTATGCTACAAAGAATGGTTAAAGTTCTTCTTTTAGTTCTTTAAAAGAAAATGAAAAAGAAGAGTTAAAGTTAAGTGAGGAAGAAGATGGTAGATTAAGAAGATGGAAAAACTAGAAATGATATGTACAAAGAAATGGAGAAGGAATGATAAAGAAGTGGTCGATTGTGATGTTCTAAACTGAATAATAAAAAGAAAAGAAAGAAATTAAAAGTTACTTACCCCTTTTGTGCTCATATACCTTGGATTCTTAGCTACGACTTACCTTGTCTTTGAAGGCGATCAAGCATGGTGTGTAGGATCTTCCCCATTCCTGATCTACACTATGAATAAAAGGGCAAGCTATACTAGCAAGAGAATGGTTGTTCATCACCATAGGCCATCAAGGGCACTTGCAATGGCGAAGCAGTTTCGACGCTAACAGATTCACTTGGATTGCACCACATTAGAGGAGAGTAAACGAAAACAAGAGTAAAGAAGAAAAAGTAACTTTGATTCAATTCAAATAACAATGGAAGAAGAGATCACTTACACCGATGTCACCTGCAGTACAAGCTTGCTCTCATTCCTCCGTGAAAGTATCATCTCCTCTAGTTACATAAAGAAAATGAAAATTACATGAAAGAAAATAAAAACCTAAGTTACAAACTACAAATTAGCCTAAGTTCTACTCTCTGCCTGGTCGTTCCCTTTTGCCTTTGAGATTGCAGGTATTTATAGAAGAAATACAGAGGTTAGAGGAGTATGAAGATAGGAAAAGCTGGCTATTTCTGAATTTGAATCCTCCCCTTATCTCCATACTTGATTTGATGTGAATATTTAGTTCTGATCTATAGTTTATTGGCATATTGATTGCTGAATATCACTTATCAAATGATAGAATTAGAAATAGTGATCAACATAAGGGTTGCAGCCTTGTAAGTCTGCTTTCTGGATGATCTTGAATCATCAAATTTGGGATTCGGCAGCAAAAGTTATGATTCAAATACTAAAATGTATCCAGTCAGAATCTGAGTCAAACTTGCTTCATCTCATCCGTTGATCTTCTCTCTATCCATTTATCTCTCTGTATTTGATATTATCCTCGATTGATCTTTAGCTAACCAAAATAGATTTATAGAAATCTGAATTTTATCAGTTTTCATTTGGTGTTATCTTTCTGATTTGCTCTGATCTTCAGCTGAACATTTGCCCTAATCCTTGATTTGTTCTAACTAGATCTGGGATCATCCTCAGCTAACCTATATATCCAGTTAAATCTGTTTTAACCGATATTTTTTGGTTTAACCTTCTTTCTCTTCATTATTATCTTCTGCAAAATAGATATTTAAGACAAAAAAATTAGCAGATTTATTACGTGATAAATGTAGGAGTGTAATGAAAAGAATACAAAATATATATACGATCACGTACGAAGATAGGGGGAGAAAACGCTCTCCCAACCACCTCAACCAAGCCGCAAAAACGCAGCTTTGGCCGCGTTTCAGCGGCCGTGGTGTGGCCAGGTGGCCATACCTGGTTGGTGGTAACCCCCCTTTTGGTGATATCTCCTTATCTGGTTCTGGATTTCCCGCTTCAGCTTCTTTATTTGATGAAATGGCATTTGATCTTTGCTTTAACCAATTGATTTGTAGAGATTTATTTTAACTGATTTTCAACCGATCTGATTTGCCCTGATTTTCTGATTTCGAATTAATTCTGAATTAAATCAGAATTTTGATGGGCTTTTGGGCTCATTTTTCTTCCCTTTCCTTTAGTAATAGGCCTGCATATAAATTAGACAATAATTAGGATTAAAAGCAGAGTTTATTATATAATAAGTATGAGAATGAGACAATGAATGTGCAATATATGTGACCGATCACTAGTATCAGTAGGTAATGCCAGTGTAGCTGCTAGCACCGCTAGAGCATCTGCCTTTGTATTCTGAAGGCGGGACACATGACTGATGTAGAAACCTTCAAATATAGTAGCCAACTGAATGGCTGTATGATGATAAGGTATGAGGTTTTCATGGCGGACCTCATATTCACCCTTGACTTGATTGATGATCAACTTGAAATCGCCATAAGCTTCAGGTATTGTACCCCCATCTGTTGATCGAGCTGGAGACCAATGAACAAAGCATTGTACTTAGCTACGTTATTGGAATAAGGTTCCGTTAACGAGAACGCACGAGGAAGGACATGATTCTCGGGTGAGATAAATACTACCCCCACTCTGGCAACATTCTTGCCTTTTGGTCTCGTTCTTGATGCACTATCAAAGAACAACTACCATACATCATCGCTTGAAGTTATGTTGGCTTCGATAACTTCATCCAGAATAACTTCATGTAGTTTTGAAGACTCAGGAACTGGATGAGCTGCCAAGAAGTCTGCGAGGGCTTGACCCTTGATGGCCTTCTGGGGTACGAAGGTCATATCATATTGGGACAGCAGTATGGCCTAATTAGCCAATCTAGAGTTCAGGGAACTCGGCTTTGTCATCAGAATATAAAGGGGATTGACTCTTGAGATGACGTGAATGGTCTACCCAACCAAGTATGTCGCATCTTCTGGACGACAAAGACAAGGGAAAGGCATTCTTTATTGACCAAGTTGTAGCGATTTTCTGCCCAACAAGGATTCTGTTGAGATAATAGATGGCTTCTTGGCACCTTCATCATTCTTCAGTGTGAGCAGAGTGCCCAAAGAATGGTTCATGGCTCTTACATACAGTAAAAATATTTTTCTGAATAGAAGATGCCAGGACCGGAGGCTCAGTGAGGTATGCTTTGATGTCCTCAAAAGTTTTTTGACAAGTGTCATCCCAGACAAAAGATACGCCTTTCTTCATTAGGCGAATGAATGGTTGACAGTGACCCGACAGGTTTATGATAAACTTTTGGATGTAGGCCAGCTTGCCTTGAAGCCCTCAGAGTTCTTTAAGATTCTCTGGAGGCTACATATCTTGAATGGCTTTGATCTTATCGGGATCACATGAATTCCTTTGGATGTGATAATGAATCCCAGGAACTTGCCACTTGACACTCCTAAGAAAGTCTTTATCGGATTCATCTTTAGCTATGAGCCCGCATGAGATCAAATATCATTCTCAAATTGTGGAGATGATTGATCTTGTCGCGACTTTTTATTGCAATGTCGTCAACATAACACTCCACTGTCTTTCACAAGTGATCGCGGAAGATCGTGCTCATTGCACGTTGGTAGGTAGCACCCGCTTTCTTTAAGCTAAACGGCATAACCGTGTAGCAAAAAACGCCCAACGGTGTCTGAAATGCCATATGCTTTTCGTCCTCTGGGTACGTCTTGATTTGGTTGTACCTGAAAAGTCATCCATAAATGACATCCTTTCGAAACCACACGTGTTGTCAATCATGACACCCGTGATAGGTAATGAAAATTCGTCTTTAAGACAGGCTATATTAAGATCACGAAAGTCAATACAGACCCAGATCTTTTTATTCTTTTTAAGAAAGATACAATATTAGCAACCTAGCCTTGGTGTTGTTCCTCTCGAATGAAGCCACATTCGATAAGTTTCTAGACCTCAGCTTTGATTGCCTCTATAATATCAGGTCAGAATCGACGCTGCTGTTGTTTGACTGGCTTAGTATCCGGCTTAATATTGAGGTGATGCGTAGCCACCTGAGGGTCGAGATCAGGCATGTCTTCATAGCCCCAAGCAAAGACATCTATATACTCCTTTATCAGGGATGAATGGTCCAGCTTCTCTGACGGTGACAAACTTTCACTTATAGAGATGAGCTCCGGGTGTACTTGATCACCATCATCAATTTGAATCACTTTACCTTCTGTAGGAGGGTCACGTTGTTTAAAATATTTCTCCCATTGAAGATTCAGTTGTTAAGCCCAAGGATCATTGTCGAACGGCTCAATGTCCTCTTCTGGTTCCACCTGACTGGTCGAGGACATGTTAACGAAGAGTTTCTTGAAGGCATGTCCCACGCTTACATCAGATTCCCACTCTGATGATTCTGAAGAATGTGACAGTAGAGGCCTTTTAAATTCTGGATCAGATTAAGCAGATGAGTAATGTACCCTAACCCCATGCAAGTCTGATCGTAGTAGCTGGCAGGCTTTCCTTTTGGTATAAAAGGTTATAAAGGAATGTGTTGTCCCTTCCCAAAGTTCAGGCCTTCACCACGATGTACGTCGTATCCCATTTCTTTCATCATATGGTGTGCTGACCATACATAGTGAAAGAATTATGGTGGCTCCAAGTCTTCATCCGAATCGTTGGATGTAGTAATCCAATGTTGGACTTTGTCAAATATAATAGGCAACTGGTCCTTTTTAGAAGATGGGATTACAAATACAGACCCTTCATTCTCTTCCATATGCATGCATGTCATAGACATAAGCGAGGCATGTATAGGGGGCTTATGTCTATAGGACAATTTACATCATCACAACACAGGAAATAATCAAAATTGACATTTTTATTGAGGACCCATTCCTTGCCATTGTCGGCTGAGTTATTACACTCAGGATCATTTAGATATGCTACAATTGGTTCTTCATGAAAAGAAATATCTGGTTCTTCTCTTGATTCTGAGTCCTTCATTGCTGCTATCGATGTTGTCGGCTAATGATTTGTCTGCAACTTTATCATTCTCTTTATAAAGTAGAGAATCGATGAAACAGTTCTCTACCCCTTTGAACGGCTGCATTTCTGTGAACACCATCCTGACCACTGCCTTGTCGTCCACATATTTGAAGCATTGATGAAGTGTGAAAAGCATGATTCAATTAGCATGGATCCAAGATCGCCCAAGCAAAAGATTGTAGTACGTGTCAGCATCGATGACATAGCACATCACTTCTGATCTCAGGTCTCCAATTTGATACCGGAGACGGATCTTGCCCAGAAGATGACTACTTTTGGCGTGGAAGCCATATATGATCGTAGTCATGGTTGATAACCTGCTCAATGGGATGCCGAGAAAATAAAGCAGTCTCTTGGGGATAATGCTTAAAGCAGACGTAGGATCAACTTGTATTCTCTCGATATATGTAGACCCAATGTATTCTATATAATACAAGGACCTGTCGTGTCAGTTGTCCTTAAGGAGCATGTCTTCAGGGGTGAAGATGATACATGGTACTTGCTGTTGTACCATATGACATTGGGCGCATGAGGCTCCATCTTCTTTTGTAGGGATGGGTACTTGCGTCAGAAATGATTCTGAATCGGCAAGCACATTCCTAAGTGCCTCTCTCGTTTCCTTTGAGAGCCGAAATAGCTCGTGCAAAGTAATACGAGCTGGGATATTGGCCAATTGCGCTAATATGTCAAAGTGGAAGGGCGTATTCAGTGTTTTGCAAGGATTCTTCTTCAAGGACTCATCGAAGCGAATCTTTTTATGCTTCTCCTTGTCCTTCGGCACTGGGGCCTGGACAGGTGCTGACGTCACTGGTTGGAGTGCTCCGTCAGGTATTTGGTCGTACTGCCGCAAGTACTATTTACCAGAACGTGTACCCACCAGCTGTGATGTGGAAGCTGTGTTGCTAAGGCAGGCTTCTTTCCTTCTGAGTCGTTGAGAGAGGCTACAGTCACAAAGTCATCATCTACTGCGAGAGAGATGGTATTGCATGACTTGCCTTTGAGCTTCGGCTTGTTGGTCTCCATTGCTCATCTTTGATAATATTTGGGTGGACTCACATGATTTTCCCTATATTCTGTCATAATAGGGATGAGGCCTTTAGCTTCCTGCTATTCAGCTATAGGGTTGATGACATCCAATCTTTTCTTATGGATTGGGACCAATCCGCTTTGGACAGTCATCTTCGAGAATGTTCTGAAAATCAGAGTCACCATGTTGGCGGTGACTTTCTTTGTTCTAACTTTAGAGTAAGAACTCCAACATTTACCAGGGCTTAGATCTTGTCTTTGAAGACATAGCACCTGTTGGTAGGGTGATGCACCATCCTATGAAAGAGGTAGTAAATAGGATCATTTGTACGCCCCACTTCATTAAGTCGCCGAGCTTCAGGTAACTTGAGCTTGTTACCCTTGTGTAGCAAATGGAAGATCGCCACCGCCTACTCGTCTTTGAAGAAGTACACCTTTAGTGAAAATTTAAATTCTTGAATGCTGTTGGTGTTATTCTTCTGCTTTGGTTGAGCTGTCCCTGACAGCTCAATGGCCATGGTTTCCTTCCCCTTTGATTCAAAAGAATGGGTTACATCATGTCCCTTGATACTAACCCCCATTTGTTCTTAGAGACTGAGGGCTCAAACTTCTTAGCCGATTTCTCGGCTATCTCGGCTTGCTCAACAAGCTCCTTTCATGTATGGGCTTTGACAACTCCCATACAAAATTCTATTCTATCAAGGAAGTTATGCTGATATGTCTGGAGTAACATGGGTAATGGCATGCTTGAGGGCACATGAGAGAAAGATTGCAAACCTATCAATGTATTCCCGCACAAATTCTCCTCTTTTCTAGAATGTTGAAAGGAGCTTGTCCATAATCACCTTGGTATCGTCCTCGTAGAATCGAGAGAGAAACTGAGTTTCTAGGTCAATCTAGGAGTTGATGGAGCTGCTGGGTGGCTCCTAAATTAGTCAAAGGCTACCCCCCTTAAGGGTGCCGATGAATAGTCTCACCATGATGGTATCATTATCCATTACATTACCTATCTGAGACCAGATGTAATAGATATGCTGGTTAGGCGAGCCCTTGCCGTCGTACGTGTGTAACGTAGGTGGCTTGAACTTTGGCAGGTATGGTACCGAATCCCACTCCAGCGGGTAAGGATGAGTCATCCCTACCTATTTTAGTTCATCCCTCTGGGCCAGGGATGCAATTTAAGCTTGGATGCCCATAATGACCTCAGCGTCGATCGAGGATCTTTCCTTTAACTTATCAGTCATAGAATATTCATCATCGTTATGCTCCTCATCATTATGATTGCTACCGGTGTCATTAGTATTTCGGTTAATCAAGAGCTAAGCTAGCGTCTGCTGGATGTTATCTAAGGCTTCTTGTTGAGCCCTGGAAGTCTGTTCCTGTTCCTTCATCCACCGACGAAGATCATCATCATTGTTGTTAGCCATGTTAGCAGACACAAGCCCAGTCCGCACCGAGCTGATAGTAGCTGAAATAACATGTCCGCTTAGCCAGGGCTATAGTCAAATTCAGGGAGCTGGCTGGAGGAGTAAAGGTTTCTTGTCTCCGTCTTCAGGACTGGAAAAGATACCTTCCTCTACTTATCATGTTAACAAAGGTGGCTGCAAGATGGGTCACTTTTGTTACCTTCTTCTTTCGGGGCTCGGGTCTTTTGGAAGTTCAGACTGACAATCGGCTGAATACCGATTGTTGGCTTGGAGGTGAAGTCGTCGGGATGGTTGTCAAACAGCAATGGACGGTGTGCACCAACACAAGTTTACACTCCGCTTGTCCGGACTAGGACGGCGAGATGTGAACAGATTCTTCAGAGCGTAGTTTTTTTTGCTTGTTGCTCAGATAATCTCTCAACTTGTTAATTGGACCAACCGATCCATCATAGGGACTCGAGGAGATTTGATATTAGCCCTCTTGGGTTGAGAAGCCTGAGGCTAAACCTTAAGGGATTTTTTCTTTGCCATAGGCGAAGCTAAGGTAGCTTCACCTGAAAGAGTAGCTTCGTAAGGCGAAGCTACTGCTTTAGTTCTGCCCTTAGAGGCGAACTTAGCCCTGTTACACAAAGCTTTTCTTGAAATCCAGGTTAGAAAAGCCATTGTTAGCACTCCACAGTGCTTTACCTTAACCTCGCAGCAGAGCTTGTAAGCACTTGATGCTGAGAGCGACGCTGTTAGTACGCACGGGTGCTCTGGTTTTAGCCTCGCGTGAGGCAGACTGAACACTGCCTATCAGTGTTGTTGAAATAAATAGGATTACGGTAGCCTCGCTGTAAGCACAAGGTACTTTGGCTTTAGCCTCATGGGACAGGCAAAGCTGAGGAGCAGAGAGAGTCTTATGATCCAAGACTTTCTTAGCTTCGCACAAAACTGAATCGAGAAAGGCGACTGTGGATTTTGCAATCCATATAGCCTTGTTGGAGGCTATTTTAGGCTCGCATGGAACCTTTATAGTCTCGTGCGCAATGGTAGTACGTTGACGTGGGGCTAATTTAGACCAAGTTAGGACTGTGATACGCTCACATAGAGCCTATTTAGGCTTACGCAGAGTTGTCTAGCCTCGCATGAGGTAGTGTTAGGTTCACAGGGAACCTTCATAGTCTCAACAGAGACTTGCTTCCCAAAAGGAGCCAAGGGTACTCTGGATACGCTGACCTTCCTGTGCTTGCGCACATATAGGGGACTTTTGCTACCCCAGAAAGAAGTTGTTCGAACTTCTCTTGGTCAAAGTGAATGACCAATATTTCAGTAGTAGACCCGAGGCCTGATCGTCACACTGTAGCACTTGGTTCTCAATTGTGGAGAAGCATGTCCCCAGCGGACTCGCCATGTTGTTTTTCATTGAAAATCGATAATCGAAAAACTTACAAAATTGTGAAGAGAAAGTTATAAGTAATCAAAAAAATAAAAAAAAGATTACAAGTATCTCTTCTGAGATTCTGGAGACGTGTGCCAGTGGGAGTCTGATTAGTGCGTGATCACTTTATCTCATTGACGACGTGATCGATCGATCATCAAATGCTATTGCCTGGGAATTCCTTCTCGCCTGGTTCCAGAGGTTCCTTGAAAGGGAGGAAGACCTTAGGGTATTAACACCCTGACCTAGAGAAATAATTCTCTGGAGCTTCTGGGAAACAAGGAAACGTTGGCCTTGCTAACTCTCTCGATACCTTCAGCTTTGATGCTTCATGCCCCATGCTTGAGCTCATTCTCAGATGAGCTATTTATAGGCACTGGAGGGGTGTAATCGCCTCTACAATTTAGCCACAACTGATAACAACCAGCTAGCCTCACGCCAAAAGCTGTTTTGAGCTCCACGCGAGGCTATAACGCCCTCGCTAGGCTAAATGTGATCCGCATGCGCAGCTAGACAGGCTTGCGCGAGCCTAAAAATGGCCTATTGACTTGACCATTTCCACTGAACACGGGCAAAGTGGGCAAGTGTAACCGCCCACTTAAAGTAACACTAACCCACTAACGCAGTGGGGTTAGTCCACTAAATACTAGGTCAAAGGTTTGTACTGGCCAACCCTCACATAGAGGCGTAGAAAGCCTTGTGCGAGGCTGGAATTAGCCTCACGCGAGTCTAGATTTATCTCCACACGCAGGGCTAGATTTAGCTCCGCATGCGGGGCTAGAAGCTCCTAATCAGCCTTAGCGATGCTAGGAATAAGCCCTCTGTGTGGTTGTGTAGAACTTCAGGCGAAGCTGGTACTTAGCTCTCTGCTGAGCTTTGAAGGGCTTCAAAACGAAGCTAGATAATTAGCCTCTAGAGCGAGGCTAACACCTTGGGCTCGCGCGAGGCTAAGTATTGAGCTGACTTAGCCTCAAAAAGTAGTATTTGGCCTGTTGTCTACTTCACTGGATCAACAGGGCCTGAGTTTCTACTTTGTTCCTCGGGTTGTGTTGAGTTGGTCATCAGCTTATTCGCAGCTTGTCTTTTCTAGATGGTGACAAGTTGGATATCGTTCTAACCAGTTGAAAAGTTTTAGGAGAGTTTATCCTTTTTTAGTGTGTCAACACGATTGAGGGAAAAAAATAAAGAAAAAAATATAAGAGTAGTTGCAAGTACCTTAAGTAGTTTTATCTATCATTTCTATCTTTTCATTGTAGAAAATTGGGGCAAGATATAAACTGACACTCTATCATATAGTAATAATATAGAATATGTAAAAATTATAAGCAGTGGGAAATCATTATATATCCTTGAAACAAATATTGTTCCAAAACAAAAATAAATTAAGATATTTTTCTCACCTCCATAAACTTTCTTCTTTGAATTTAAGTATGAATCAACCATGGCCTATAGAAACATTGGTAGATATGTAGCATTAAATTATAAAACATAAACTCATGAAAAAAGAAAATAATAAAATAATAAAAGATACACTTATAAATTAAGCAGAAAAAATATCTTGATTTTATATGATAAAATTTGAAAATTAGATAGCCAAAAGCATAGTACTATTTGGTTGATGTCGGATATATTGACTTTCTCACTTCTTCTTCCCTGGAGAAAAAATAATAAAATAATATTATAAAATAAAATAATCATAAAAAAGAATAAAATATACAATAAGGAATTTTAATAAAAAATAAAAATAAAAAAGATAAAAAAGAATAAAGCAAAACAAAGAAGAGAAAAAAAATCTTTTTTTCTCCAATCCAGTCCATCAGGCATTTATTTATTAATTCCTCTCATAAAATACAGCAGATAAGTCAATTAAAAACAAGAATATTAGCTCAAGAGGAAATCCTGAAAACCACACGTTTCGGTCCTTGTTACGCACTGCTTATTTGACGAGCCAACCCGTCGGTTGATTTCATTCCCTGAAAATGAGAGACGCTTACTATCAAACCCCAACTAGCCCAAGATTTTTTAATCTAATAATTATTTCAAATAAGATCACATGCTTAATGTCATCTTTATCAAGATCAAAGGGAAGAAGGTTTTAGGCATACCTGACTCCATCACAAAAGGGATACCGAAGGTTGCACGATCTCGAGGATGTGGAGTTGAAGAAAGGGAATTCTTCTCTCTAATTAGTAAGTTCTCTTCTTGATTCTTAGAGGATATGATGAAAGTCACATAGAGTGGGTAAATAGGTGATATGCTAATCAAATACGGAAATTAAAACTTTACACTAATAAACTTAACACACAAATGATCAATCAAGAAGTGAAACCGAAATCCGGTGAAGGGCTCTAGAACTTCTCCTCAAATTCCTCTTTTCTATAGAGTTGAGATGCTTCAATAGCTTTCTTGAATCATACAAGTGCAAGCACAATATCAATTATATATAAACACATATATGTTATCAAGCATTTAAGATTGAGCAATAATAGTAATGCAAGATATAACAAGTAGAGTTGAGTTGAGTTGAGAGATAGAAAATGCAAATACAAGGAGATATTTTGAAGTTCGAGCCTCTTGCTCTACGTCCCCACATTCACTTAGAGAATTCTCACTATCTCCACAAAAGAACTCCATAAAGAATACAACTTTCAATTCTTTACACAAGAGGAGGCACTAAGCCTATGCACAAAGCAAAGCTTCTCCTCTACACAAGAGGATGGTACAAAGCCAAAGCACAAAGTAAGAAGAATGTTTTCAACACTTGGTGATCACAAAGATCATAGACAAAAATTCTCACAATACAAGATCCTCAAGAATAGATTTTACAATGAAAACTTAAGCTTGTGAGAAATGAAGATTTGAAAATGAAGCTCTTTAGAAGACAATTGGGAAAACTTCTATGAAGATATGGAAACTTGAAAAACAAAACTTGAATTTCCCAAAAACTTGTTTTCTTTAATTTTTCAAAACTTTAAAACACTTGAAAAGATATAAATTTGAAGCTCAAAAACTTGTTGAAAACTCTTTTGAAAATAGGCAAGAGAGCAATTAAAAACTAGGTGTAAATCTCTTGTAAAATTTTGTTAAAATCCCAAGTTAAAAACTCCTATAAACTCCTATTTATAGGATAATCCAGCAAATAGCTGTTGGAGCAAAAACTCAGGCCAATTGGCCTTGCAGTGGACCGGGCGATTTCTAGCTGTTGGGGGTTACCGGTAGACCAGGCGATCGACCACACCCAATATCTAGAATGCAAAGCTCTCTGGCAGTCAACCGAAAATAAACAGAGAGTATTGAGTCTCTAACGGTCGACCGGTCACTCAACTGACATGCACAGCCCTTAGGCATGTGCACATCCAGTCGACCAGGCGGTCGATTGCGCTCAGTCCCAAAACTATATTTATTGTATTTTAAATATTCTTTTTAACTCAATTAAATCTCAATAAATTTTATAAAAATAAATTCATGTAAATACATTAAAGTACTAATATGTGTGATCAATAATCAACACATATTATAAACATACGAACTTGTTTTTGAGATATAAATTTCAATCATAAAAACAAGAATGTATTTTCTAAAAACTAAACTTCTAAAATATTTCAAAAAACTTGTATAAATACAAAAAAAAGCTATTGAAACTCAATTAAAGTTCAATGTGTATGGATAGAATCCAATGCACATAAAAATGATATAAACTTGTTTTTTTGACAATATATTTCAAAAAAATAACTTTTTGTAAAATAAAACTTTAACTTTTGAAATTAACTCATCAAAGTAAGTTTCTTAAATATAATAGAAGCACCAATGTGTATGAATAAAATCCAATACACATATAAATCAATGTAAATTTGTTTTTGATGAAATCTATTTATGAAATCAAAAACTAGTTAAATTGAAAACTAAACTTTTGTGATTGTATAAGTTTGAGCAATCAAAACTAATCTATATTTTTAAATATAGACATTCTCAAAAATTCTAAACTCAAGTCTTCTTCTTAAATAGATCTTCTTCTCTATCTTGACTTAATCCAAACTTGATTCAGTCGTAGAGCTAGAGTCCTCTTTGAGTACTTGATATGCTTGAGCTCTTAAATCACTATGTATTATCTTCAAAACTTGACTATGAATCTTTTGTTGAAACTAAACACTAATTAAGATCTTGATTGAATATTTGAGACTTAATAACTCAAGAGAATTAATACTATAACTACATGAGTTAATCATCTTCAAAACTAGAGTGATAGGCCTTTGGGCCAACAATCTCCCCTTTTTGATGGTGACAAAACTCATGGAGTTATATATGCATGGATTAAAGATACGTTTTGTAAAAGTTGCCCCTTAATTCATGCATAGCATAAAACATATAGATATTCAATGTAAGCTCATAAATAGACATCAAATATAAATATATATGCATAAACACAAACATAACATGCATATATAATATATATATATATATATATATATATATATATATATATATATATATATATATATATATATATATACTGCAAATTTCTCTTCCCTTTTTTGTCAGTTTATCAATAAAGGGATAAAGAAAATAAAGTAAATGTATACGCGATGTAAATCTATGAAGAGGAGAGACATTATGTTAACTCCCCCTGCATACAATTATTATATGAAGAAGGGATGACTATACCCTAACCCACATAAGCATAATATACAATGTATAGACGAAAATATTAAGCTCCCCCTACATACGTGCATTAGATAGAGAAAAGAGGCCAAGCTCTTCTTTATATAATACACTCATCATAAATTTACATGTAGAGAAGATGCTGAGTTAACCCTTTTTCATATAGGTAACACATGCATAAGATAATTTTGAAATCAACATAATTTTTAGATTCTATATGGTGCACATGTGTAGAAATCAAAATGATGGAAACCGACTGAAAATTTTGATAAATTAATTTAAAATAAACATAGATATATCAATTGAAAATAAACATAAATATGAATTGTAAATTTTGAATAATCAAATACCAATGAGAATCAATTAAAATCATACAAAGATTGTTAATTAAAAATGCAGCATGATACCAAAAAATATCAATTGAAATCAAATAGATAAATATGGGCATCAATTAGCAAGCCAACTTGAAATATAGATATCAATTGTAATAATTGATGCCGCTTAAAAATATGAACATTTGCTAAAAGAAAATATTTTTCTCAAGAAGGATGAGAATAAGATACCAATTGAAGTTTAAATTAAAGAATTTTTCCCCTTCTCTGAAATAATTACAAAATGAATGCATAAGGCTTAAAAAATGATACCAATTTGAAATGGTTATAAGCTTAGTATAAACCAATTGTGCTATAAAAACATGTATGGACATTGTTAAAATTGCACAATCAATCATATATTTGTATACATACCAATTGAAATATCATTCACAATTTAGAGCATATATATAGCTAAACAAGAACAAGTATATAAAAATCAAGTATCATGTGAATCATGTATGTAACTCATTGAAATCACCAACCTTCATGCACCTGTCAAAAGAATAGTCATTTTAGCATATAGAAGACAAGATCACCCAACTAACCTCCCACGAAGCGGTGGTATTTTCAAAAATGAATAATTTGAAAATAGTTGTAATTAATTTGAAAATACAACCAAGTTAAGAATAAAAGAACTTATTTAAAATTGTTTTAAAAACTAGTTAAAAATTCTTCAAACATGAACCGAATCATATACAACTCATGAAACATGATAATTATATAAGAATTATCACTCAACATTTATATAGCATGAACATGCTTATGAATGAAATGCAAGAAACAAAGTCAATTAGCAATTACATGAGTAAACATAAGGTGAGTACACAAGATTCATGTAAAAAGCATTTTCATGAAAGTAAACTAAGTTTGTACAAAATCAAAACTCACATGAATTCTTTTTCAAACTTTGATACATAGAAACTTGATTTGTAAAAATATGAAAAAACAAATTAAGAAATTTTTTTCGCCAAAAAATGTCAAGATTAGTGAAAGTAATAAACTCAAATCATCAAACATATCCACAATAAGAAATTCAATAAGCACATTGAAGACGAATGTAAAAAAAACTTTAGGATATATGTAAATCTCATCAAAACTAAAGCATACATATATATCCAAACTTAGATTGAGTGCACAATAAAGTATATAATATACAAATCAAGTGTTTCAAGGATACTACATGTATATCAGATAGTTTAATAAGATTCACAAATACATGAAGCAAAATCCAATGAAAATAATCTCATAAGAGAATAAGCATGAATCTTCCAAAAACTATATTAAAATAAAACATTAAAAATATATGTATTAATACAAGAATCATTAAAACTAAGACATACAAGTATAATCAAACATGAATAGATTATACAAATGAAATAGTATATACATAGTATGAAGATCAAGTGTTTCTCATGGATTATATATGAATGTCATATACTTTCACAAAACTAGCATGTACTAACTAACACAAGATTTACAATAAATATCAAAACATGCTTGAGAAACAAATCTAATCATAAAATAATAGTTGAGGACACAAAGGATATGAATCAATTTTGGCATAAAATCAAGAATGTATTGATAGGTTCCCAATTCTGCATATTTTTTACAATATTTCTCTGCCTATGTTATAATAAAAACTCTGCTATAAACTCGGTTTTGGTTCATATTGTAGGTAACATCAGAGGAAGGGTAAAGTGAAGATTATAGGGTGAATATTGCTATTTTGAGGAAATTTTCAGAGGATTCTTGAAGCCCAAGTTATTCTAGAAGCACCCAAAATGGAGACCCACTTGAAGGCCATTTTGGAAGCTCAGTCTACTAGAAAACCAAGGAGAAATTCAGAAAATAAGAAGACCTAGAAACTTCTCCCAGCTGGGGAAGCACGTGGCCATATGATCAGGGCCAATGGCCCTGATCTTGCTACGTTTGCATGGCAATAGCCATGTTTGCGCAGCAACAACCGTGTAAACACGACTTGGTCTTAGCCATTGTCTTGATCTTAGACACATGACTTCATTTCTTGGAGCTCAAGTTTTATATCCATAAAAATAGAGGTCCAGAGGCATACAGAGAGAGCACGGAAGCAGAAGAATTCTCTCTAATCTAGTGGATAGGATTTTCTCTTGCATTTTTCTTCTATTTTCTGTTGTCGTTAGATCCAGAAAAGAGAGAGAAAGAGTGGATTTTGTAAATGACAAGTGACATTCAATAAAAGGATCTCTTTCGATTTCTCTAATCTTTTCTTACATTTTTCTTTCTTCTAGTTATTACTTCATGTAATCTGACTTTTTCTACTTGTAGCTTTCCATCGTGCTTGAAATTATTTTACTTTTTGTAATGACTAGCTAACTTCTACACTCATGGCTAACTAATCTCTATCCATTAACAACTAACTTCTTGAATGATTCATTATCTCATGTGAATCATGGATGTATCACTTGTAACATTGCTTTCTTGCAAAAGTTCTTGATTTTCCATGAAGATGAGAGCTAACTTCTAACTTGTGATGGATTGAAACAAGTGTTCTATTGATGCCTCTGCTTAAAGTGCCTTGAAAGTTTGCTAGAGCCTTGATGGATCATAGAAATGGGTGCTAACACTAACTCTTGCTATTAACTTAGATATTATTCTAACCTGGTTCTATTCTTGCTTAACTTGATCAATGTTAGAGTGTTCTTTATTCATGCAAGATTAGTGAGAATACTTTTGTTGTGCTAATAAATTACATGCAATAGCTTCTTATCTCATGCTAACCTCACAATAGCTTTGATGGAGTAATGTTCATATTAGCCTTGTTATAAACAACACAATCTCCATCTCATGATCCATACTATGAATACTTTGCAAGAGCTAAGGAACACTTGAGGCATCCATCTACAAAGCTTTAAAGGCTCAAGCAATCTCATGTGCAATACTGATGCACTTGAAAGATTCAAGGTAAACCATTTGTTAATGATTTTTAGTAGATTTGCTAGCCATTTATCTCTTCTCTTGAATTCAAAAATCACTTCTTTACTTTTGTTAAAACTTGCATTCAAATTTCTTCAACAAATTTGTTTACTTTTATCTTCACTACGCATTCTCATTTTCGCAATTTTTCTTTCACAAGCATAACCAACACTACACCATCTCATATTATTTTTCTTTCTTATCTTTTTTTATTTTCAAAAGTAGAGAAACAATCCACTTTAGTAAAATACCAAAAGCTAGCATCGCATACCTCCCCGCGGACACGACCCATTAGTCCTATTGCTACAGGAATATAAAACCAACTCACAATACAATTTGATTTTAAATGACACACTACAACTGGAGTTTTGGTTTCATCTTCGATTTTGGGTTTTCCGTTCTCAGTTCTTTCCATTTTTTGAAACAATTTTTTGGCGCAGTTGGGGGAGAGGTAACGGTATTTACACTATCTGGTTTAACATTTTTGTCCCTCTGTTTTGTCTGCAGGAGCAGATCTCAAGAAAAATTTTATTGCAGAATATATATAAGCAGCCATGTGCCTCTGGTCAAGAAAGCAAAGCACATGAGCACTCAAATTTGCCGCGTTTGTGCAACAATTTGAGTGGACTACTCACTATTTTTTTACAGGGCAGTTAAATTGCAAAAAGTACATTCTGCTATTATTAGGTTTTTTGATTGTCTAATTCTTCTTACAATTTCTAGCTCAATAGTAACCCATTTATTAATAATTCTAAAAAAAAATAGTTTAGACTTTGTATTCTAAGGCATTTTTCTAATTTCGTTACTTTTCATCACTGTTGAAGAGCACTGGAGCAAGGTATGTCTACATTGCACTTAACATAAGAAAAATGTTTGAGTGATTTAATCGTTTTGAGTGTTATCTTTTGCTAAATACTTGCACACTTACCCAAATTGATCACTTGCCCAAATGATCTTAAGGGCAAATTCCAAATAAGCAAGATAAGATGAGAAATCATTACCCTCTCTTAGCCAAAAAAATCATCTCCTTTCACTCACGGACTCAATAGGAGATTGAATGTGGGAGGAAGTTAGAGTCTGACTCTTGCAAAATTGTGGTAAGGATTGGGGATTAAGAGGTTAAACCTCGAAGATTCAGTGGTTTAGCGTAATTAAGCTTGTTGCTTATACATGGATACCTTGCACTGAATTTAGCCCTTCCTGGCCCATTAACCTACAGTTAGATTACTGCAATATACCTCCCCTTGGCAGTCGACCAGTTCGAAGTCATATAGATCTAGGTTTACCTTAGTTTAGGCATGGTGATTCTTAGTTTAGGCTTAGTTGATTTCTTCTTCTTCTTTTTTTTTGTTCTTTGTTGTTGTTTTAACCTTGTTTGTGGTGTAAATTTGTATGCAAGTGTGGTAAAGGAATCCAAGTTTATCTCATTTAGTTAGTATTGGCCCAATGTACACTTTTTGGTTTTGTTGATGATTACAAACCATATGAAGTTATTTGGTACTAACCAAGTTCTAGTGTTTATAAGCTTACAGAGTTCAAGAGATGGAAGTTGTCCCATCTTCCTCGGAAGGAAGTTTTTGAAAGAATGAAGTTGATTCAAAGAAGGGATTCAAGCTCGGACAATCAAAAACGTGGATTTGAAGAAGCCTTTTTGATCAAGGTTGAAGGGAGTGTAACCCTATGTAAGATCTTAGAGTGTTTAAGTTTTAGTTATGAATTGATGCTCAAGAATCGCACACACTTTCACAAGTTAACCTATACAAAAAAAATTATTTCAAAAAATTTAAAAAGCTATGTTTTTTCACTCAGACTGTCGACAGTTCTCTTGAACTGTTGATAGGCCTGTCGATAGGTTCTTTTTAGAGAACTGTCGACAGGTGTTTCCCGTATCTCAAGATTTTTCTAGTTTTGGCTCTCTGTCGAGGACTATCGACCGCTGATATGTTGTGTATCAACGGAGCTGTCGACAGGCTCATTGAACTGTCGACAATCTAAATCTACAATGACTAAAAATTTAGCCGTTGCACATTGGATTGTTGACAGGTCTAGTGACCGTTTGAGCCCATTTTGAATTAAAACGAGATTTTCTCCTTTATAACTAACGGTTATATTTCACTTTATTAGGACTTTATCAGTGTGTTTATTGACTGATTTATCTCTCTAATGAGTCTACCTACTATCTATATATATATGGGTCTTTGTAGGAGAAGTTTCTCATCTAATATACAGGTTTCATTACAAGTTTTTGAAATAAAGTTTTTAAGGAAAAATCAAGTTTTTGCTTTCTTTCAATTTTCAAGAGCTCGCAACTCAAAACCACTCCCCGCAAGTATTAAGCTTTCAAGTTCTATTTTCTCAACTGAATTTTTTTACACACAAACTTCTTGAGTTTCATTTCTCCACTCAAAAACTCAAGGAAGTTGTAAAGAGAGAGTTTTTGATCTTTGTGATTGCCAAGAGCTTGTAAACCTCATTGATTTTGTGTTACATCTTGTGTAGAGGATTAAGAGTTGAAGTTGTGTACTCCAGTCTTGTGTAGACCTTGTAGTTCTTTTGTGTAGGTTCCTTTGTGGAAGATCCTTAGTGGATAGTGAAACCTTTTACCCAATGAAGGCATGGACGTAAAGCTTGGTGCTCGAACCTTAAAACAAATCTCTTGTATTTGCCATTGCTTTCTCTCTTGCTCTATTCTATTTGATATTACTTACTCTTGTGTTTTTTCTTCCATTGCACTTGCAATTATTTCTTGCATCATCTCTACTTGTTGGTTTTTACTCTCTCAATCAAGAAGACAGTTGAGCACCTTAACTCATTGTCTAGAGGCATGTAGAGGAGAAGATCTAGAGCCCTTCATAGAGAATCCATCTTCACTGAGTTAATCGTTTGCACTATCATTTATTTGTTGTATTTTTGCATTTGATTAGCATTATACCTATTCACCCCCTCTAGGTGTACTTTCAATTGGTATTAGAGTCTTGGACTCTAGTTTTGATTTAACCATTGTAGAGAGATCCTATTGCTAATCACTTATTTGCATCATTTTGATTTCCATACTAGCTTACATGGCTGAGGTATTAAAACTCCATCCAAGTTTGATGGCCTTAACTTTGATGACCAAGTTCTTGCAACTTTTAGGAAGCCGGTTTGCCAGGTAGTGATAAAACCCTTTAGTGTGCCCAATTGTAATGGGACACATGGTCCGAAATTACCACAAGAAATTGATGCCAATATAAAAACTCACTGTGCATGCTTCAAGCCTTGAATGATGAGGATATTGCTCGGGTAATTCATTGCAAGATCACACTTAATTGTCACGCACGAGGGGACATCACAAGTCAAGAGAGCTGAGATTGATATCTTACATTCTCAATATGAAAATTTTATTGTGAATGAAAATGAATCTATTGATGACATGATCACAAAATTTACTAAAATCACCAATGGTCTTGCTCTTGCTTCTTTAGGTGGTGCTATTGATAGTGATCAAAAAGTAAGGAAGATCATTCGTGCTTGTCCACTATCATGGAAAGTCAACGCCACAACATTGAAGGAGCTCAATGACAAAGAAGAGATGGAGATCATTGGTCTTATTAGCAACCTCAAGATCCATGAGATGAAAAGAAAAGTAAGAGAGGAGAAGGTCCATTAAAGAAGAAATCACTAGCTTTCAAGTCTACCCAACCATCTCCAATGATAATGACAAAGAAGAAGACGATGAAGATCTTTCCCTCTTGGTAAAGAATATAAGAAGAATGTACAACAAGGTTAAATTCAATAATAGAAGAAGAAGGTAAGAGAAGGGAGACAAGAAGATTATTGCTACAATTGTCAAAAATCCGGACACATCGTTGCCGATTACCCGGAGACCAAAGCAAACCCTCAACCTCCAAGAAGCCCTATAAAAAGAAGGCCTTGAATGATACTTGGGTCTCAAAGAGTGAATTCAAAATAGAGGTGGGCATGGCTAATGTGTGTTCCTGGCTAATGAGAAACACCAAAGGTAATATCTAAATCTTCTCTTGATGAACGTGAATATCTATGGATGAATTGGGTAAAGTTTTTGAAGAACTTTCTCATAACTATGATTTTTCTTAAGAAGTATTGAAAATGAAAAAAGAAAATAAACTTCTTTAAAATTAATTAGTTGTCATTTACAAAGAAAAAAGAGCGTCCAGTCGACTGGCAGCTCCAACGGTTATTAAAATAGCGTTGGACGGTCGACCACCTAGTCGACCACCCGGTCGACCGCCAGACCATTTCTGGTTAGTTTTGACCCCAATGACTATATTTATATTTAGCCTATATAAATGGTTTTTAGACTAAATTTTCACAAAAGATTTTCAAGAGCTTATTTTACCATCTTCAACAGAGTTTCTCAATAAGTTTTAGAGCTTCAATTTCATATCAGAAGATAATTTTTAAGAGTGCTTCTCTTGAGTTTTTCAAAAGATATTTTCTTGAGTTTTCTACCTTCAATTTATCTAGTTTTCTCACATAAACTTAAGCTTTCATTTCTGCATCTATCCTATAGGATCCTTATTTGTGAGAGTGGTCTTGTTTGTGATTAAGGAGTTGATGAACAAGTGTTCTACCTTTGTAATCCAAGAAGTTGAAGGTGGTGGCCTCGGTGAGCTTGTGGGTTCACGCGGAAACAAGTGAGGGACTTGAGGGTCCAAGAATTCTTGAGGAAAACTTGTAGGTGTTGCGATACCGAGAGATCTTGTGGGATCAATTTTAGTGGAAATCCTTCATTGAGGTGAAGGCAAGATATTGAGCAAGTGGCTCAAATTTTGAAACAATTCTCCCATGTTTGTCTATTTCTCATTTCTTTCTACTTTACTCATTTGTATTTTTATTGCATGCTCTTATTATTATCTGTCTTTAATGCTTGATAAAGTTTCATGTGTTTACATTTGTTCATACCAAGAGAGAAAAATAAGAACCCTCAACTCTTAATCAAGAGGAATATAAGGAGAAGTTCTAGAGCTTTCACTGAAACTTCAGCTTCACACTTTTGGTTTTTCATTTTGTGTGTTAGCTTTAGTTAATATAAAAAATTTTTAATTTCCACATTTTATTAGCATATCACCTATTCGCCCCCTTAGGTGATTACAAGTGGTATCAAAAGCTTAGTGCTCTTGATTCGGTCTAATAACATAACGTCTAAATCCTTTTTGCTAATCACATCTTTGTTACACAACATGGATTTTCTTGCACTCTCATGTTTGATATTCTTGACTTTCAAAATTAGAAGGTTAAGATAAGTATATATCTCAAAGCCTTGGAATAAAAGTTCACCTTGTCACAACTAAACAATTATATTAGAAATGGTAAATATTTTGAGGCTAATGTAAGAGTTATTCATGTTTTAAAGCTAACCCTAAATGATTATCTCTCTAGGATTTCTAACTTTGATTCAGCTTTTATAGTACGGAACACCTTGATCTCTCTTCGCGAACAAATATCAAATGATAAGGAGATAGACTCGGAAGAAGGAAGTGATACTTCTTACACGTGCTTCATGGTCCAAGGGGATGACTCTCTTAAGGTAAACTCAGATTCCAAGCTTGATGAAAATGATAAAATATCATATGATAAGCTTGTAATGTTTTTGTCAAATTTTTTTGAAAAATATGATTTGTTAAAAGTTGAAAACAAAAGTTTAAAGAAATAAAATAAGTCTTTGTTAAATGAAAAAATTTTTTGAAGAACCAAGTTTCCAAAGTTGATGAAAATGATTCTTCAAATTTGAGTTTTATTTTGAAAGAAAATGAATTTTTGAAAAAGAATATTTCCTTATCTTCAAAATTAAATGTTATTTTTGAAGGAAATAATTCATTGAATAATCAAATTGATTTGGTTCCAAAGAAAGAAAGTTTGATTTAAAAGAAAAAGATTCTTTGAAAAATAAATTGAATTTTGTTTTAAAAGAAAAAGAAAATTTGTCTAATTCTTTTGCTAAAATGAAAATTAATTTTGATTTTCATGCTTGTCATATTTCTCATCCTAATATTGCTATATTCTCTATTGATAAGAGTAAGATTCATATTTTGAAAAATAGAGTTGATTGTTTTAGGCTCAACCTTGAGAATTTGGATTTAACCAAGTTTCAGAAAAACAAGTTTCACACCATCAGGCATATACTTTACGACATAGACATGCACATCATGTTCACACTCATTCCACCATGTATGCTATAGTGTACACTTGTATACATTATAGCTGTAAATGCTATCTTGCAAAATTTTGTTATGATATATTAAATTTTACAAATTTTGCAAATAAGTATGTTTGAATTCATAGTGATACTAACCCCAAGGACCAAAAAGATATGAGCCAAAATTCACACTAATTGTATTTGATGTAGGTGTGGTCTCTCATAAGACGTGAGAGGATTAGTGTCTTGATTGTGGATGCAATCGGAGCTTGATTAACAAATCAATGGATGCATTACTATCAAGAAATTTGAGTAGGAGACCACTTTATTTTAGAGAAAAGAGATTAGTCTATCTGTATCAGTAACTATTTGTATCCTCCATCTTTAATTTGTACTTTAAATTGTATTATAAGCATATCATAGTTTATATGTTTTTTTTATATGATGTGATTATATGCAAATCTTGTTTTGTTTATTGTACTTTCTAATTTTATGAAAACTATGTGATATACATATATAATCCTTGAGATACGCTTAATTTAATGCTATACATGTTCTATTTTATTTGTGTACTCAGTTTATGTTTGATTATATATGTTTGTCCTAGTTTTGATGATTCTTGCATGTTACATGATACATAATATTTATGAGAAAGATTTTTATATGTGTCAAAAAAATTTTAAAAAAAATCATATGAGTTTTGATGAATTCTTTAGAGCCTTATTCATTTTATCTTCATGAATATATTTCTTACATGATTCTTATGCGCTCACCTTTTATTTACTCATGTGATTGCAAATAGATTTTGTTCTTGCATTCATTCATGAGCGTGTATATGCTTTGTAGTTTTTGAGTGACAATTCTTTTACCATGTTTCATAAGATATATGATGTGTTTCATACTTCTAGACTTTTGAACTAGGTTTTTAAATTATTTTAAATTAGTTTTTTTTAATTCTTTACATGGCAGTATTTTGAAACTATTCTCAACTATTTTCAAATAATTATTTTTAAAATGTCTCTCTTTGTGGGAGGATGGTTGGGTGATCATGCCTTGTATGTGTTCAAATGACTATTCATTTGACATGTGCATGTAGGCTGGTGATCCAATGAATATATATATGATTTAAATGATATTTAATTTTTGCATACTCATTCATATTTATTTATATATGCATGCCTCATTTTTTCAAGTTCTATTAAATTTCAATTGGTATCATACGTATATATGATTGATTGTGCATGTTTAATGATATCCATACATGTTATTATTAGCACAATTTGATTCATGCTAAGCTTAATTTTACTTCAGATATATTTATTTTATTTTTAACAAGTTTATGCATTAATTTTGTAGTTGCTTCAAAAGGGAGGAGAATTTTAGACTTAAAATGATATCTTAATCTTATTTCCTTCTTTTTTGAGAAAAATATTTTTTGCAAATATTTTATATTTTCAATTGGTATCAATTATTATAATTGGTATCTTATTTTCAAATTGTCTTGCAAATTCGTATCTCTTACATGTTTTTCAATTGGTATCAATGTGATTTATTAAAATTTTACAATTGGTATTTATTTAAAATTAGTATTTGTGTTTGTTTAAATTGATTTTGATATTCATCGTTTTGATTTCTACACATGTGTGTAAAATTTGTTTATGTATTGCTTATATGCAAGGAGAGTTAACTTAACGTCTTCTCTATAAGTAAATATATGATCATGTATTATATAAAGAAGAGCTTGACCTCTCTTCTCTATATCATATAAATGTGTAGGGAGAGCTTAACATCTCTGTCTATACATTGTATACTATGCTTATATAGTTTTGGGTTTAGTCAGCCTTTCTTCATATATGCATGTATCCAAGGGGAATTAACTTGACGTCTCTCTTCATCATAGATTTATATTGCATATATCTTTACTATGTTTTGTTTAGCCCTTTGTTGATGAATTGATAAAAAGTGGGAGAGAAATTTGGTGTTTATATATGCATGTTTTATGTTTTGTATATATGCTTATTTGTCGTATGCAGAGTGACTTTATTGAATATCTTTATGTATTTATGCATGAGTTATGGGGAGCTATTTGAGCTCTTCTCTAATCTATGCATACCATGAGTTTTGTCATCATCAAAGACCCAAAGGTCCATTACTCTTGTTTTAATGATGATTAACTAATATAGTTATAGTACAAATAATCTTGTGTTATTTAAGTTTCAGATATTAATGAGACTTTAGTTGGTGTTTTGGCTTCTTTAAGTTAAAACATGTTGATTTAAGAGCTCAAGTTTAAAGATCATATCAAGAACTCAAGGAGTCTAGCTCAAAGAATCAAGTTCGGATTAAGTCAAGATGGAGAAGAAGATCTATTCAAGATGAAGACTTGAGTCTAGAGTTTATAAATTTAGAATTTATGTAAAGTATAGATTAGTTTTAATTGATCAAGCTTATACACACACACACATACAAAAGTTTAATATTGGCTTTCAAGAACAAAAGTTTTGATTTTCGGTTTAACCATATCGGTTCAACAAGATTATAGTTTTGGGTTTCATGAGTAGATTTCATCATTAACAAATTCATATGTTTTATATGTGTATTGGATTCTATCCATATACATTGGTGCTTCAATTGACTTTAAATTTTTTTTTTTTTTTGCATTTATAAGAGTTTTTTTGGAAAAACTTGATTTTGATTTAAAGTTTAGTTTTTGGAGAAACCATTTTTAATATATTTTATATTCCAAGATTATATTTCTGTCTCAAAACAAGTTCACATATTTGTTATATGTGTTGATTTTTGATCACACATATTTGTACTCTAGTGTATTTTATGAACTTATTTTTGTAAATTTTATAGAGATTTATTAGGATTCAAAAGATTTAAAAATATTTTAAAAGATATAAAAATTAGAATTTGGCTTGATCTCAGTCGATTGCACGGTTGATCGCTAGCCATGGCAATTGCTTTATTGGTTGACTGGATATGCACAACTTTGTGCTTGTGCATATCGATTGACTGACCGGTCGGCCACAGATCTTACAGTGCTCTTTGTTTAGGGCTTCAGTCAACCGACCAGTCGACCGCCAGAGAGCGGTGCTATCTGGATTGGGCTCGGTCGATCGCCCGGTAGCTCCAACGGCTATTAAATAGCTGTTGAACAGTCGACCGCTGGTAGACCACTAAGCCATTTCTAGCTAGTTTTGACCCAACGAATATATTTTTTTTAGCCTATATAAATGAGTTTTTGGAATGAGTTTTCATAAAAGATTTTCAAAAGCTTATTTTCTCATTTTCAACAGAGTTTTATCAACAAGTTTTATACCTTCAATTCCATATTAAACGAGAGTTTTCAAGAGTGCTTCTCTTGAGTTTTTCTAAAAGAGATTTTCTTGAGTTTTCTACTTCCAATTTTCTAATTTTTTCATACAAACTTGAGCTTTCATTTCTACATCGATCCTATAGGATCCTTATTTGTGTTAGTGATTTTGTTTGTGAACAAGGTTGATCACCAAGTATTCTACCTTTATAAGCTAAGAGTTGGAGGTTGTTGTTCGGTAGGAGGAATTGAATTGAGCAAGAGTTTAGAGTAAACCGTTTATTGATTGGTCACTAATGTTGCATATTTAATATCATATTTCCATACTTGTTTTAGAATAAAGCCTGCATTGTCCTAATTAATTGTTTGATTTATTTGCAGGCCCAATCCTTAAGGAGATGAAGAGAAATGAGCCCAAAAGCCCACCAGAATTCTGAATTAAATAAGAGTTAAATCGTACACATAAAATCAGGGCAAAATCAAGAGGTTGAAACCGGTTGAGAAGAATCTTCTCAGAATCAATCGGTTAAAGCCAAGATCCAAGGCCATTTCGTCAGAATCCGGAGCTCAAACGAAGGAACCAACAAAGGATAAAGTCAAAGAAACTCCCAGGATGACCTACCAACAGGGGCCGCGGAAACGCGGCTTGGGCCGCGTTTTCGCGGCTTTGTTGGGAAGTTAGGGGAGCGTTTGCTCCCCGACCTCCCTGGGATCTTGGTGGTTGGGTTTTCTGCCTATAAAAGGCCATTATGTGCACTGAAAATGGAGGCCAATGCATATTAGGATTTAGCTTAGTTTTCATTTCTTAGTTTAGGTTTTTAGTCTTTCTTTTTATGTAATTTGTATGTAACTTAGGGTAGAAGAAGATTCATGTAAGTAAGAGAGAGGGGCTGATATTGAGAGTGACACCGACGATGTACCCTACTCCTTCTTTCATTGTCTCAGCAAGTAATAAAGGTAAATTCTTTTTTTGTTTTTTATTCTGCTTTACTTTACATTTGTTTTGCTTTCCTCTTCCTCTTCTACTTTACCTTGGTTGTATTTGTTGAGTGTACAAGTGAATTCCAAAGCAAGTATAACCAAGCTACGTGAGAGCCAGCGATAGTTCATGAAGACGTTCTCCTCTTTCAAGATCCGCATCACTTCGTTCTTCTTATGCTTGACGATATAATGTGCACGGGGACCGAGCTCGAGTTTATGATCTATGCGTTGAACGCCTCCGAAGCAAAAGGTAGAACTTGCAAAAAGGTTTCCAAGTAAGTCATCAATCAATCTAGGTAAGTATCTCTTCACTTTTCTTTACTTCTTTTCTTTTCTTTCTTAGTTTAGATCACCAACCACTTCTTCCAAATCGTTTTCATTCTTCTCTCCACTTCATTGTACATAGTCGCTTTTATTGTTTTCTGATTTTCCACCTTCTTCATCTTTCATTCTCTTCTAACATAACATAATTCTTTCACTTTTTCTAACTTAAAAACAGAGAAGAACCTTCGCTTTTATTCTTAATGATTTCAATAAAGAACCGTAAAGCTTCCATCGCAAACCCTCCTTGTGGATCACGACCCGCATAGCCACTTGCTATAGCGGAAGAATTGAGCATGTTAGCCCAAGAGGTTACACTCTCCAATTGTTTTTTGTGTTTTGATGATGACAAACCAAATTAGTGCTATTTGGTACTAATGATTTTGTTTAAGATAAGTTTCAGGTTTTGTACCATGTTTAGAGTTCATTCGCTTCGCTGTTGCAAAAACTTCTAAGTTCCACATAGCATGAAGCAATTTGCTCATCAAGGAAGGATCATAGAAGAGAAGGCACTAGCAAGGCATTGGATGGCTCAAAGACGTGAAGATTGCTCAGAGGTCCTTAGGTTTTGTATTTTTAGTTTTATAGCTTGTTAAAGATAGAGATTAGGTTTGAAGCTCAATCACACACGTTTTTTGCGCATATACTATTTCTTAGTTTATTTCCTATAAAATATACAAAATATTTTAGTACAAAATCTTTCTTCTACAAATTTCTTTTTATGTTACATACTGAATTCCTGTTTAAAATAGTTTTGTTAAAATATTTTTCTTCTCAAAATTCTGTCTTTATTTCGTTTTCTGACCTGATCCGGTCGACCGGCAGTCTACCGACAGTCGACCGAGTCTGTGTCAGGCTGGTCCGGTCGACCGGACCAGTCGACCGAGGTCCTGGCAGAATGCACGTATCCGTGTGCATGTCTGTCGGTCGACCGGGGCAGTCGACCGATATTATTTTTTGAGTCACAGTTTGTATCAGTCGACCGGGTCGGTCGACCGATAACCTGTAACGGTCGGAATTTTGTACTACCGGTCGACCGCCCGGTCGACCGATGTAGCCGTTGAACAGTAACGGGCAGATTTTTAGAGCTTTTTATTTTGTCTTTTGTGTTTAAAAAATTCGTTAAGGATATATTTTGATCTGATTACCTCCTAAACATCAGTAAATATGTTTTTATATCCTAAACCCTAGCCCTCTCCTATAATATGGGTGTTTGGAGAGAGATTGGTTACAACAACAATTTTCAAGAGAGAAAATTCAAAAGTTTGAGAAATTCAAAAGAGCTTGTTTCTTGGTTTTTGTGCTAATATTCTCACTCTTTTTCTGAATTGGTTTTTGTGATACTCTCTGATTTATTTTTCTTTTCACCTTACACAAGAGCTTCATTCCTACTCAATATTCTCTAAGACCTTTGTAAGGAAGAGATATTTGAAAGAGAGAGTTTTGTCCTTTTGACTACTCAGAGATAATTTGTACTTGAGCTTTGTGAAATTGGGTACTCTGTGTGTTGGGTACTGCAGTGATTGTGTAACTGTCTGTGTGATAGTGAAGTAGCTAGAATCCTTCTGGGGAAGGCGGGGAGTAGAGCTGGGTGCTCGAACCTCGATAACATATCCTTGTGTTTGCGATTGGTTTACTTTCTTGCACTCTTTACTTTACTATAATTGCTCTTATTCTTGCTCATCATAATCATTGTCATACTTACTTGCTTGCATTCATCTTGTGATTCTTGTTTGGTGACTGTTGTAGCTTTAATTTTAAATTGCCCTTTGATTAGCATATTCACCTATTCACCCCCCTCTAGGTGATTTTCAATTGGTATCAGAACTTGGACTCTAGGTTTGGCTTAACATCCATAGGAGATCCTTAAATATTGACTAATCAACATTTTCATTCATCCATTCATACACTAGTAAATATGGCCGACAATATTAAACCCCACCTAAATTTGATGGCCTAAATTTTCCCATTTGGAAGGTTAGGATGACTATATTTTTGCAATCACTAGGTAGCTTGGTACTAAGTCCTTGACCAAACCCTACATAGCACCCGATAGTGATGAGAGCACTTGGACCACTTCACTTTAGAGAATATGAGGCTAACTCAAAAGCCCAAAACTCCCTTTTAACCGCCTTGAATGAGGATGACCTTACACGGGTAATTCATTGCCAATCCGCCTATGAGATTTGGCAACACTTATTGTCACGCATGAAGGGACTTCACAATCAAGAGAGCTAAAATAGATCTCTTGAGGTCCCAATATGAATCATTTAAAATGCTTGAGATGAATCCATTGATGTATGATTACTCGTTTCACTAAAATTACAATGGTCTTTCTTCCTTAGGTGACGTCATCTCCAACGATCAAAAGGTGCGCAAGTGATACAGCTCTTCCTCTATCTTGGGAGATAAGGCCACCACCTTGAAGGAATTAAACGACAAGGATGAGATGGACATCATTAGTCTCATTGGGAACCTAAGACCCATGAGATGGAAAGAAAGCAAGAGAAGAGTTGCTCCAACAAAGAAGAAGTCCATAGCTTTCAAGTCTTCATCCACTCTTGAAGACGATGATGAAGATGAAGAAGAAGATGAGGAGCTCTCCCTCCTTGTACGAACATGAAGAGATTGTACCGAAGAAAAAGTTTTAACTTCTAAAGAAAGTTTGAAGACAAAAGGGAGGAAAGAGTTTGCTACAATTGCCGAAAGCCCGGACACATGATAGCGGATTGCCCGGAGCTCAAAAAGAAGATAATTTCCTCCTTCAAGCATAGGAAGTCGAAGAAAGAAGCCTACAAGGCAACATGGGATTCGGAAAGCGAGTCCGAAGAGAAGAAGCGGATACCGCAAATATGTGTTTTCATGGCACACACCCAAGGTAACCCTCAATCTCTTGATGATATGATGATGATTTGAGTAAGGAAGTTCTAGTTTCATGCTTTTGTAGAACTTTCCGAAACTTATGATAACAAGAAATGGAATCTTTAAATTACAAAAGAATTGCTTTTCTTAAAAATCAACTTGCTTTGGTTTTCAAAAGAAAAGATGATCTTTCTCCAATCTTGTTTCTATTCAAAATGAATTTGACGCTTATAAGATTTCTTGTAAGGGTAAAACCCCTATTGTTGATAATGAAGAACTTTCTTCCTTAAAACCAAAATGTTGATTTTGAAAGGTTTTGAAAGATTGTGCTTTTAACACCAAGAAGCTTGAAGAAAGTTTTCCAAAAAGCACACTTCTCATGTAAGATTCTCATGCTAAAATCCACATGCTCACACTTCAAATAATACTTCTCATGCTAAATCTTTTCATGCTCACAATGCCCATGCTCACAAATCACACACTCACTATGCTTTTAAATATGGTAGAGTGTATAGATGTACTTATTGTGGCAAAAAGGGACATTAGCTAAATTTTGTTATGATAAATTGCATAGTTCAAATAATCTTGTTTGGGTTAATGGCTCTAACCCTCATGGACCCAAGAAAATGTGGGTACCAAAATCAAGTCCTAAAATGTTTGATGTAGGTACACACCAAGGCTCCAAGACGTAGGGAGCGGTGGTACCTTGATAGTGGTTGTTCGAGACACATGACGTGGGATATCAACAACTTCACAACCCTATCAAGGTACATGGAAGGTGGCTCCGTCACCTTCGGGATGATTCCAAAGGCCCATCATCGGTATTGGTAATATTCAAATTGGTTCATCTCCTATTATAAAAATGTAGTTCTTGTTGATGGTTTAAGCATAATTTACTTAGTATAGTCAATTTTGTGATCGTGGCCTTAAAGTTGTTTTTGATGATTCTACTTGTAAGATTTTTGATGTTAATCGAATGATTGTTTTAACCGTTTTTTCGTGATGTAAATGTTTATATAATTGACATGCTTTGTAGAGTGTTCTACTAATGTTTAAATGCTTTTGATGAAAATTCTTTGGCTTTGGCATAGAAGATTAGGACATGCATCTTTTGAACATCTTTCTAGAATTAATTCAAAGGAATTGGTGAAGGTATTCCTTGCTTGAGTTTTGAGAAGACCGCATTTGTGGTGCGTGCCAACTTGGGAAAAAACCAAACCAGTCTTCCTTCAAACCAATCAAGGATATCTGTCAACTAGACCTTAGAATTAATTCATATGGATTTATTTGGCCCAACTAAAACTAAAAGCTTAAATGAAGTAGATTTGCTTTGTATTAGTTGATGATTTCTCTCGTTTCACTTGGGTTTTCTTTTTGCAAAATAAAGATCAACTTTTTCTCACTTTAAGATTTTTAGAAAGAGTTGAAAAAAAAGTTTTCCGATTTTGAGAATAAGGAGTATAGAGGTGGTGAGTTTGTTAACCAACTCTTCATGCTTATTTGTGATGAAAAGGGATTAGCATGAAATGTCTTGTCCTAGACCCACAACAAATGGAGTTGTTGAAAGGAAAAATAGAACACTTCAAGAGATGGCTAGGACAATGATAAGTGAGTACGACCTCCTCCATATTTATGGGCCGAGGCCGTAACACCGCATGCTATATATCGAATCGTATTTATTTATGCAAAAATTCTTCTAAAACATCTTTTGAAATGTATCTTTCTAGAAAACCATGTGTCATATTTCAAAGTTTTTGATGCAATGTTTTGTTTTGAACACTAAAGAGAATTGGGTAAATTTGATGCTAAGGCTTATGAGCCTATCTTTGTGGATTTC
>JAVJIF010013532.1:0-135104 GCA_038442645.1 Agave tequilana
TCACATATCCATACAATCGAGTTAGGTTTCCGATCTAGTGTAATGTAGAAAGAAGTGATTCAAATCATTGCTATTTGACTCGGACCTGTTCTAAAGAAGTCGATGTATTTTGAATTGTTTCTTGACACAAACAAAGTAAGGGAAAACCTCTGAAATGATTTCAATATTGGACCTTGGACATATAATAGTTCAGAATCTAACCTCTTTTGGAAAGATCTTTTGTCTCATGGTAGCCTTCTCGATTCCCCTTACGAAACTTTCGTTATTAGGTTAGCCATACACTTCACATATTTCTAGCGATTCACATAGTATCTTCAAATGATACAAGTCTTGGATAAGAATCTACAACGCACTAGAAACGCCCTTGTTGATGATCCTTTACTCTGATAATATCTAGGGCTTTTCAAACAATGTGATATCTCACACCGGGTAAATCCTTAACCCTTCATCCTCTTACTAATATTACAAATGTTCTTATGAATTGTGGTCAATTCCAGGTATATAAGCATTAATTCAAATCCAGAGATTAATCATACTTTGGCAACTTTACATGAGGCAGAGTTTGATTTCTTGGAGTGATAGTGGAAAAGTTGATATATAAGTCACCCTTCCTATCACTCTACAGAACTGTATATGAGATTTTCACCTCATACGGCTCCTCGTTCATTCTTTCGAAGTAATTGGATCCTTTTTCTTCATTTGAGAATCTCTTCCCTTCTTCTGCTCTGCCCTGAAGAATAACTAAGGCCAATTCATTCACGTTTTAATGTTCCAATGCAACACTTTCCATCTATGATCAAAGAAAAGGAGAAGATTATTTACCAAACATATGCGGATCAAATCACGATATTCTAATCTAATAAGAACAAAAGATCTTTCTCGATCAATCCCTTTGCCCCTCATTCTTTTAGAATTAGAAAGATCCTTTTCGAGTTTGAATTTCTTCATTTGGAATATCAGCTCTTCTATTTGATTTTTCGATCAAAAGTACTATGTAAAACCTTATCCACAGAATTGTACTGGAGATTCCTCTATCTCTATCCCATAGGTACAATGTTTGAATCAATAGAGAACATTTTCTTTTGTATGAATTGATATTATTACATTCCAATTCTTTCCCGATACCTCCCAGGGAAAATCCCGAATTGCATCCAAAATTGACGAGTTAGTGTGAGCTTATCCATGTGGTTTATGCACTCTTCAAATAGGATTCCATTTTTTTGAAAGATCTTGGCTTTCATGCTTTGGTGGGTCGTCCGAGATTTTTTTGATGACCAACGTTGAAGGGATATCTATATGATTTGATCGATTGCGTAAGGCTGACGATAGCAACGGAATGGGGGGGAAGTATACAAAAAAGACTGTTCTTTTCTATTATATTAGTATCATGATGAGGGCAATCACGTGTCGCACCCATCCTTTTAGTTCTAGTTTATTTTTGATTTTTTTTTTATTTTAGTTGTTTTATTTTTCTTTATTTTAGTACCGCATCGGTATATTCTAGGAATGGACTTTTGTAAAGTTGATAAATAGGCCTCAAGACTTCTCTTATTGGTATTGAATGATTGAATGCAAAATTTTCAGTAAATTTTTTGAGTTTTGAGTTTTTAAGATTGGTGCAAGGGGTGTGAAGCCCATCGTGAGGTGTGAAACATAAATTTATCTTCTTTTTCTCAAATTCTAATTTCCTCTTTCTATTTTTCTCAATTCCCTAGTTTTCCATTTTCTTTGGATTAAAGGTGATTGAGATTCACCCATATGACATCAATTAGTTAGTGATCTCGGCACGGTGAGTCCCTTCTTCCGTGATGAACTGTTGGCACTACTACATTTTGTCTCTGTGGATCGAGGAAAAATGTGGTTCAGTGAGAAGAGGGTTGTAGCATGAGAGAAGCAAGGGGGTCAACTGCTTCAAATATACAAGATTCTAGCAATGCAATGGACTTGAATCCTCATGTCGATCTGAATGAAGCAATCTTTCTGCAGAGTTAAATCTTTGCTTGCCAGGTAAGAGGATGACAAGTTACAAATTTTGTTTCGGTAGGACTTGTATTTCTATTGCTGTGAAATTAATAAATAAAAATAAAGTAGTTAATGTTCGGGTTACCATTATCTTTTTTCTTGTATATGATTTGATCGATTGCGTAAGGCTGACGATAGCAACGGAATGGGGGGAAGTATACAAAAAAGACTGTTCTTTTCTATTATATTAGTATCATGATGAGGGCAATCACGTGTCGCACCCATCCTTTTAGTTCTAGTTTATTTTTGATTTATTTTTTTTATTTTAGTTGTTTTATTTTTCTTTATTTTAGTACCACATCGGTTATATTCTAGGAATGGACTTTTGTAAAGTTGATAAATAGGCCTCAAGACTTCTCTTATTGGTATTGAATGATTGAATGCAAAATTTTCAGTAAATTTTTTGAGTTTTGAGTTTTTAAGATTGGTGCAAGGGGTGTGAAGCCCATCGTGAGGTGTGAAACCTAAATTTATCTTCTTTTTCTCAAATTCTAATTTCCTCTTTCTATTTTTTCTCAATTCCCTAGTTTTCCATTTTCTTTGGATTAAAGGTGATTGAGATTCACCCATATGACATCAATTAGTTAGTGATCTCGGCACGGTGAGTCCCTTCTTCCGTGATGAACTGTTGCACTACTACATTTTGTCTCTGTGGATCGAGGAAAAATGTGGTTCAGTGAGAAGAGGGTTGTAGCATGAGAGAAGCAAGGGGGTCAACTGCTTCAAATATACAAGCTTCTAGCAATGCAATGGACTTGAATCCTCATGTCGATCTGAATGAAGCAATCTTTTGCTGCAGAGTTAAATCTTTGCTTGCCAGGTAAGAGGATGACAAGTTACAAATTTTGTTTCGGTAGGACTTGTATTTCTATTGCTGTGAAATTAATAAATAAAAATAAAGTAGTTAATGTTCGGGTTACCATTATCTTTTTTCTTGTATGTGTTCTTAAGAAAAGGAATTTGCCCATTTATTTTTTTATTTGAGACCTCAAAAAATGAAATGGCGTGGAAACACTTAGGAATAGGAACTCTGGAATGGAAATTGAAAGAAATGTGTAGCTCTAGTTCCTTCGAAAATGGTAAGATCTTTGGCGCAAGGGGGGTGATCCATGTCGGGTTCTTCTCCGACCTGTATCGAATAGAACATGCTGAAATAAAAATCTTCTTTATGGAAAGCCTGCTCGATTTAGATCGGGAACCACCCCACTACAACCCCCCCCCCCCCCCCCCCACCCTCTCAACAGACCCACCAACAAAAAACAACTATAGGAAGAGAAGAAAGAATCCCATAGTACCCACAAATTATTAAGTTTCTAACATGGCCCATGTGAGAGTCTTTATTAAAGTTTATTTCTACTGGGAGCCATCTATTAGCCTTCTCATAATACCTATAAATTATTAAATTTTTAATATGCCCCATGTGAGAGTCTTCTTTAATGTTTATTTCTACTGGGAGTCATCTATTAGTCTGTAACTTTTGATTGCTTAGTTACAAAGTTTTAAGTATCGGATATCACTCTTATTAGGTGGGGTTTTCTATACATGAATACAGATGGATGAAAAAATTCTGGTAAAATGCCAATTGAATCATTACTCATATAACGTGATAAGGTTTAAACTGCTTGGAATTAGATAAATGAAAGAAACATTAAAAGATGAAATCATCACTCTCAGTTCAAGACTTTGAGTTTGAGGGACAATTATATGCCTAATTAACCGTCTCTTATAAGCCATCTCTACATATAAATATATTTAGTCTATGAAACCAGAACAATTCCAATGCAATATCATAATATGACGTTAAAAGTATGACAACAATAATTAGTAAGATAAAATAGGAAAAATAAAACATTTATATGGATAAGTTATTTACCATTCGGTTAAATACACACGACCATCTTTTAAACAATCATTAAATTTTCTATACTTAAGGTTTACCACTCATATTATATATTTATCTGCTAATTATCTGAAGTTACCTGCCATCTCTACATTAAAAGATGAACCTTTCTCCCGGGATGAAATATTTCATTTAAAAAAGAGAGAGAAAACAAAAGATCAACATTATAGCATCGATTACTTTCTTCTATCTTAACCCTAAACTTTGAACTACATTTATTTACCCATGCCTAAAGAAAGCCTAAACACGTAAAATCACACATAAAAGACTAAAATGATAAAATCAGCAAAATTACAGAAAAGAAGAGGCAAAAAAAAAAAACAGATCTTAAGCAAGTGAAGTTGGAGGAGAAGACACGTCTGAAGTATTGAAAATCAGGCCCAAAATCCATTTCCAAGTTATAAACCAATAAGACCCAAATTTGAAATATATCGGCCCATATTTGAACGATATATATTGGCCCGATATATTAGCCGATATTAAAAATATCAGGCAATATTGATTTTGAAAGATATGCTCCCTTTTCATCATATTGTAGTTGGGGATCCCTTAAACCAATATATCAGACAATATATAGATCACTATTAATATATAAACATAAAGGAGATATACAAAGTTGCTTAACCTATCATGAGATCAAAGTTATGAGCTATATAACGAAACTTCTAGAGTGTGATCGAGCAATGACTAAGAAAAGAAATATCAATTTCTGAAAACCAATTTGGTTTTATGACTGGGAGGTCAACTATGAAATCTATTTATTTACTAACATGATTGATGGAGATTTATGGGTAGAAGAGAATAGACCTAGATATGGTCTCATTGATTTAGAAAAAAAGATTGTGATGGGGTTCTTAGGGAGGTAATGTGGTGGGTTTTAGAAAAGAAACAAATATCTCGTAGGTATATTAATATTAATGTGATTAAAGATTTGTATGAAGCACTAACTAGGATGTGAGAACTATTGGTGTGGAGACTGAGCCGTTTCCTATTGTGGACTTGTACTGAGGATCAACATTAAGTCTTTTATCTCTTTCAGTGATGGAGGAACTTACCCGACATATCTGGATGAAGTCTCATGGTGCATGCTGTTTGGTGATTAGTTGATAAGCCTAGAGAAGGAATAAGTTTTAAATTAGATAGATGGAGGAAAATCTAGGAATTTGAAGGATTTAGAATTAGTAGAACAAAAATAAAATGGATGGAGTATAACTTTAGGAAAAGGGTGACATGAAATGTATGTATACATTGTATAGTACATATTGATGGTCAAAGATATACCTTTGTGTGTTCATTTTTTGTAATTTGGAATCAATCAAGAAAAACATGTTTCATAGAATCAAAATAGGTTGGTTAAAGTGGAGAATTACCTTTGATGTTTTATGTGATCGTATGATACCCATGAAATTGAAGGAAATTTTTTTTATAGAACGGCTATAAGATCTGCTATGTTCAGTGGTTCAGAGTGCTGAAAATTTAAGAAACAACATATCTAGAAAATTAGTGTAGTAGAAATGTGAATACTAAGATGAATGAGTGGCATTACACTGAGAGATAAAATAAGAAATGGATGCATAGTAGAAAGTTAGAGGTTACTTCTATTGAAGATGAAATGAGGGAGAATCTACTAAGATGGTTTGGGCATGTTCAACGCATGTCAATAAACGTGCCAAATAGGAAAAGTGATAAGATCATAATAATGTGGCAATTAGGACTAGAGAGAGGCCTGCACTAACTTGGATGGATGAAGGTAATTAAGAAGGATAACGTTTCATGTACCAAGGAGATGACTCTTAACAATGGTGAATGGAAGAAAAAGATTCATGTAGCTGAACCCAAAATTTTGGGATAAAGGCTTTGTTGTTGTTCTTGTTGTTGTCCATTCTATTATTGCATAAACCAACACAATACCAGATTCTAAGAGCACACACCTGAATATGAACAATTAACTTGGTGTAAACTCGAGGACCTTGAAGTCTTTTAAGTTTGTAAAAAGGTCTACAACCTTTGAGAACCAATGTTCTCATTTGGTAAACCATGGTTCAAAATCTCGGTATCAGTGTTGGTATTGGCCGATGGTTTTTATTTTCAGTATCGCCAATGTCGGCTGTTAACATCAGCAATTCGGCCATATCAGCATTACCGGCCTCGGATGTCAGCGATTTTATGGAGTTAATATCGTATCGGGTATACCTCAAGACCATACACGATATTGCCGATGTATTATATATTGAATCGGCCAATGTTTGAAACCATGGGTCAGACCTTCTAAATATTAAATGAGCGACACTAATCAACTAATTGGCTTCTTCTCAGTGTTTAGTTTAAATTGTTAACTTATTAAAATTGCTTTCATGTAGAAAATATTTCCAGCATTTCGGCAACTGTTTAGTTTCTTGTTTCTTCCTTTGTATAATAATATTTAAAAGATGTATGCCATAACATATAATCTCCTTCATAAAATGGCAAAATTGATATTCCTAACGTTGTCTGTGAACCCCTAACCCCAATCTGTGCATGTACCCCATTGGTCAGAAAGACATACTTGAGAGTAACAGTACCCTGTGCAAAGCTGTAACTTGAATGTTCTCTCTCAGATAGGCAATTACTATCCTCATCAAATATAAGCTCTCTACTGAGCTTATTCCTATGTAAAGGGTGGTCTTGCTACCAACTAGTCTGGGTGCTTCTTTGCAATGTTCTCACCAAGGCCAGTTAAAGTCTCTTGTTCGTTTTCGTTTATCTTTTTTCTTATGAAATATATTATGTTAGTGTGGATTCAGCTTGATGATAGCCAGAAATAATGTTAGATGTTCATTCTGCATCTAAATGGTGACCATCTTATCAGTGCCGATGTTATTATAAGGCCAACTTAGAAGAAATGGATGCTTTCTGATGGTTCTATAATTCTTTTGTTTTATTTAAACTAGGTGCAGTGAGAAGTTATCTGCAAGGTCATCTTTTCTGGGTACTTCAAATTTCAGTTTTCTGTTTATCACTAGGAATGTTTTTGTCCACTTTCACAACTCCGCCAATGTTTCATAGGATTATATATGCCTTGGATATCTGACGACCAGTGTAGAACTTAGATCTGTATGAAAATAATTCTTAAATAATTACTTGTTGGAGTGTCAGGACATATATGGTTCATACTTAGAGCTAAATGCTAAATGGAGAAAATGGATTTATATCACCAACCCAAAAGTTTGGAATCAAGGCTTTGTGAGGGTTGAGGGTATATAAAGGCTTTATCGTCGTCATTGTAATTGTTGTTATTCTTGTGTCTTTCACTTCATTATGCTCCATTGACAGCCTTTGAAGATATCACCATATAAAGGGCTTGTCGTTGTCGTTGTCATTGTAATTGTTGTTATCACTGTGTCATTCACTTGCACACTTGACACTTCATAATGCTCCATTGATAACCTTTGAAGATATCACTGTATAGTTCTAATCTGTTTCTTTTATATAAAAAATTGTCTCATTTAGCTTTACATTTTGTCAAGCAAAGAAAATTTGGTTCATCCGATTAACCATATATGATATGCATATTTACATTGGATACCGACATGTGAACATCTGATTAACTATATATTATACGCATATTTACATTGGATACCCACACATGTGAACCCCCACATCAAATGCCCAGGTAACATTGCTATGGAAGTATGGATGCAGTTATCATGATGGAACATAGGAAACAACTTGATGTCTAACTCCAGTAAACTTGCAGGTGCTAATCGCTATTTCACTGTTTGCTCACCTGATTTCTTGGCCTTGGGTGGGGGTGGTCATTTTGCTCTATACTTAGATGGAGACCTGTGAGCTTTCTGCTCCTTTTTACATCTTGCATGTTTTTCCTTGCATATTTAGTTATTTACGCTTCACACTCTGTTATACTAATTTGATACAGGGTAAGATATCTCTCCTGATATTGATATAAGTTCTAATTTCTGTCTCTGAAGGTTGAGTGGATCAAGTTCTGCTTCAGAAACCTTTGCCAATTCCTGCCTTGCAAATTCTGAAGATTTTGAAGTAAAGGAGGTTGAGGTATAATTGCAGGCTTCTGCCTCACAATGTTTCTTTATCTCATATATTCCGTATTAGGGGTTGTCTCAGTTCCCATGTAAGTTTCCTGACCCAGACCCCGACTTTTGGTCAGATTTGTGGTTCCACATTTGACCTTTGTCTAGTTAAGCTCCACTGCTATAAAAAGAAAACACATACAAACAAGTGTTTGGTCCTTAAAAAGGGGGGAAATGCAAGGTTTATCAGTTTTCAAGTTTTTTTTTAATGAGAATTTGTTAAAAATATAAAAATCATAGGGTGTTTAATGAACTACTCTTTACTTTTGGAGTTATTAGCTTGAGTGCCTCGTACAATACATTGTGACTGGACAATTTGGTCTTAAAAAATATCAGTCTTCTTAAAAGAGCCCCCCCACCCCCTCCTCCTCTTATTTTGAAGTAAATATGAGTTGATATTAAAATCTATTCTCTTAGAAGCCTTGTATATTTATGAAAACCCCATTGTTAATTTGATAAAACAAATGCTTAGAACAAATTTATTTACGTTACTATTTTGTTTTTAACCCCTTTTTTTCTAAACCAAGACAGCACAACGCCTTCCGGAAACAAAAGTGAGAAACGAAGAACTGAAACCGAATCAAAATTTGAAACCTTGATAATTCTACTGCTTTACACTTAGAATCTTTATAATATTCTTAAAACACTTGCACAACCTCTCATGTGGATGACATTTATAGTCTTCCCAATTAACTTGCTCATACGTAGTGCTCTCGACCCATACCTGGCAGTAACAATTATGTTGCTTTGTGTTTGCAGGGTGGGGTCAAGAAATTTGCATGCTCATGTTCTGTTCATTTTAGTTTGGGTATTGACTTAATTTCTTTGAACATGCAGTTGTGGGGCTTTGTCTACGCTTCACAGTATGATGAATGATAACCTTGTGTCGAACAGAGCAGCCTGGAATCTGCAGATGGTGAATTTTCCTTGACTGCAAAATCAACCTCTTCCGAGGAAGAAGAACGATTAATTTTAGTTAAAGCTATTGTACATGTGTAGCTTTCTTCGAGACCGTCTGCATATATGCCACTTCCCCTAGCATAACCAGTGAAGAGAGGTTTTCTGATATATGTACGGACGATAGAAGAACCAGTGTCCATTGTATATAACTAGAGGGACAATGTATCGGCTACAAACGTATAACCTTGTTAGTACCTTGTTGTTGTTTTGTATTTAAGCCTTGTTTCACATATTTATCCTGGTCCTGGAGAAATTGAAATTCCACAAAACACCATTTCAATTCCCATGAGTTACAAATTTTCTCCGTGTCTCTTGAAGGACAAAACCATCGGAGAGGCAAAGGAAGCTGAAGAAATTCGAAGATCATACTTCTAGTATTGGATATAACAAAGTTGGAATTCCAAATGTGATTGCAACATAAATCAAATAACACAGCAAGAGAAGAGCCATAGAGAGCCGGCCACCCAACAAACAAACTACAAAAACAATGAGTTGCGGCAAAGACCTCTACATGTGCATAATTACGCCTCTTGAATGGAGTATTAGTTGCATATTACTTCACACTGCATATTCTTTCAGCATAATGCTTGGTAATCTCTTTCTGAATGAAGATATCCTCTTGATGGAATATGTTTATGCTTTTTGCTTAGTAAAGAAAGATATCAAAACAAACAAAGGGTCTAACTATTCTTACTCTTACATGCTCCACTCCATTAGAGGAGCATTCCTTTGCTATTTCCAAAGAAAAAAAACGTGTGTATCATCGTATTTGTACTTAATGCTTCCTGATTCTAGCAGAAATCTTAAAATATAGAAACTTGTTACGAGTGTATTCATTGAATTGGTTAAGAACGTTCTCCCGTGCTTCCAGACATGCAATTCTTGTACATTCAAAAAAGGGAATCGATTCTGCGAAAGATGGGATCGGTAAATGGAGGACCACTGATATTTCATCCTTGTGACGGTGTATTTAGGGTATAACGAATCAGTATAGCTATCCTTCCTCTTGCAATGGGCTGATCATAATATGCTGTCGAACCGTCATATCAGAAGCCGTCAAATATATTCACTATGTTTGCAACCCCACAACTCGAGAATTCGTCCAAGTCCCTGTACCCAACGACTACTTTAGCCTCGCTCCACATTACAAAGTAGTCAGCATAGGATCACAAATTCATGTTTATTCTTCTGCAACTCGCTCATGGAATCTGTCCATTGATGAGGATTTTTTTTTTATGCGAGGCGGAGAGGAAGGAAGGGAAGAAGAAGAAGGAATGTTGTTGTTGAGTGTGTGCCCAGAAAGATCATTTCATATGACCTTGAACTCTCGGCCTTATGAATGGTATTGGCTGCACACCTTCGTTCACACTCTCTTCTCCCCATGGAAATTTTGTAACTCAAGTCTTCCTGTTTGGACTGAAACTTGAGGAGTATCATCTCTGTCAGCCACGCATAACATGACAGTTGTTTTTTGTCTTGTAATATGTGTGTGTGGGGCTCACACACTGGTACCGATTCCCCCTTGCATTAGGTCATGGAGCAATCAGAGAGCAGCTGTTCCTTATCTCTGCCATCTTGTAGATTCACTGGGTACACGATGATCCTCATTTGTAAATACCCAACAACTGGATCCTGTACGTGACGATTAATGAAATTTTAGTCCAACATAATATGGAATGGTGAGCTTAGTGACCTTTCTAAACTCTTAAGAGTTGGTTAAAAGGAAAAAAACCAATTATAGTTTTATAATCAGGTTGTTTAATACTAATTAAATTGATTATGCATGAATGTTCATTTGATTACTGTATCCATCATTTCTGCTTGCTTTGTCTATACTGTAGAGGTTAAGGAAAAAGATGCAACCAAGGGATGTTTCTAGTGAATTTAAGAGAATTTTCAAGTCTGATTGCGACGTGAAATAAGTAATACAAGAGAGGAGACAAAGTGCCGGCCAGTATCCAAGAAATAAACTACACAAACCATTAATCTTATACTTGTATAATCAAGAAATAAACTAGATAAACAATTAATCTTATTGTTGTTTGAAGTGCACTTTCTTAATTCTTAGGGTCTTGGGGTTTTTTCCCCCCTATATCAACAGTTTTTGCCGAAATCTTCATAAGTCTATATTCTCACCTTAACTTATTTAAGTCAGGACAGAAACATCGTTGATATCATTTGTACCGAGAATATTATAAGATTTTCTTTAATTTTGGACAAAACCAACTTACAAGAAGTGAGTATGATCAAATGACCCTTCCCTTCATCCTCTCCATGGATATTGTCCATTCAAGTTTCTCACTAAAACCCGCTCAAAAACTCTTTTGAAATCTGGAGACCCATTATTCATCCCACTATTCCATATCTTTCATATCCTCAAAAAATAAGAACTTGTAGCCTAACATCACAATCACAAAAAAGATGAAATATGTATGATTTGATATCCTCTTAGCTAGATATCCATCATTATAACTCATAAGTTTCACGTACTTGCATCTTTTTTATCATCAAAATTGAGAAAGAAACATTGCCTAGCATTAGATTTGGGTAAATACTAAATACACCCTCCAATATATACCTATATATATCTCATTGACTTAGGACGACATGTATACTTAGAAAACTCTAGACTTCGTCTACCAAATTGCTATTGTGAGTCTGACTTAAGCATCAGAGAGATTTCGACTAAGCCCAAGCTCCGATCTTCCTGACGTTGTGTGTTCTGCTTGCAGTCTTGCCTTTAAGGTCGGCAGTCAACCTGTTTATCCGATACACAAACAATTTCGTACTTTTTTTCAGAAATATTTAAAAGCTTCAAGTTCTTTTTTTTCTCTTTCTTCACACCTTCGTCTTGACATAATCTCTTCAATACCCGCTCTCATGAAAAAATGAGGGCAAATTAGATTATTCATCTTGTTTCAGTTTTAAAATAAACATCGACTAATGAGAGGGGTTCGTTCTCTCAACTTATACAGTTTAAGGTGGGAATATGTAAATATGGAGATTTGAGGGATGAACAAAAAGTTAGGTAAAACTTTAAGTGACAATATGCAAAAAAAAACCTTAATGTTATAGTTTGTATAATCAAATTGTTTAATACTAAAATGAATTGACTTGGTATGAATATTAATTTGATTACTGGAAGTCATTTCTATATATTTTTTCTATAACGTAGAGGTTAAGGAACGCAGATGAAATCAAAGCATATTTCTAGTGCTTGGAAGATAAGCTTTCACAATCTTGATTGCTACATTGAAACAAATAATACCAAGGGAAGAGCCAAAGGCCAGCCAATATCCAAGAAATAAACTACAGAAACAATGCATTCGTATGACAGAGACCTCAGCATTTATATAGTTCGCTGAGAATGGGGTGAAGTATCACCAACATACTGTGATGCCTGCCACTCTGTTTCTCAATGAAGAAATCATCGCCGAGATACTTGCTCGGCTTCCGGCAAAGGAGATTGCTAGGCTTCGCTGTGTCTGCAAGCAATGGCTTTTCCTCACGTCTGATCCTCGCTTCATTAACTATCACTCAGTTCTCAATCCTCACCCATCAATTTCTGGTTTCTTCTTGCTTGATCACATCTGCGCCTCTAAATACTTCCCGCTAAATTCAAACCCCCCTGGACTTCCTGACCCCTCTCTCTCCTTCATCCCTACAACTACTAATGCCGCCCGGCTCTTCATTCGCAGCTCCTGCAATGGCCTCACCATCTTTTGCCAGGCTATCAGAAGGCCTGCTTATAAAGTCAGCTACTATGTTTGCAACCCCTCCACCAAGGAATTCACCGAACTTTCTTCGCCCCCTGAAGGTGACAGAAACTTCAGCCTCGCATTTGATCCTTCAAAGTCTCCTCATTACAAGGTGGTCTGTATGGGGTACAAGATCCACATCTACTCATCCGAGACTCGGTCGTGGAAGCTTTCCATGGATAAGAAGCCGATGAGTGAATTTGGGTACTTTCGCAAGGGCCGGAGTGTCTATTGGAATGGCACTTTGATATGGCCGGGTAAGGACTTTCTTCTTGCATTTGATGTAGAGGGGGAGTCGACGAATAAGCTGCCGATGCCTCAAGAGCTGTGTGAATCTTCGAAGGTTGTATACATTGGAGAGTCAGGAGGTAAGCTTCAAATGATTGGGAGGTCCAACGATGGAAATGTTACGTACGTAATTGATATTTGGGAGATGGATTCTCAGAGATCGGATTGGATAGTGTTGGCCCGTGTGGACTTGAGCCCTATGGTTGATTTGTATCCTCAAGGAGAGCCCCCTTGGCTCCGCAAGCTGGCAAGGGCGAGGCAACTGGCAAGTGAGCCTCCAGAATTTAAACCTGTTCATTTTATGCGAGGTGGAGGAGGAGGAGCAGGGGAGATGGATACTGTTACTGAGCATACGTAGAAAGATCATCTCTTACAACCTTGAAGATAGGGCGTTTGCAGACGTTTGCGATGTAATAGTGCACAGGCCGGGGTCTTATTACTGTATGTATGATTGGCATAAGTTCTACCCCTTAAGTCACACTCTCTACTCTCCATGAATTTGTACTTCAGAGTGGACGAAGGCTAAAGCTTCCTCTCTCTTTCTCTCTCAATCAACTGGTCTTCTGTCTTTGTAACATGATTTTGTGCAATGTTTGGTTCCCGTGGGATCGAGACTTTGCGCAATGTTCGGAGTCATATTCTGGGCCTAGGATTAAGATTTTAAAAGATTAGATTTAATATTACGTAAAAAATATGACGGTGATCTAAGAACTGAAATTATTCGCTGCCACCACAAGCACCTCTCAATCTTCTTGTGAATTTTATTAGGACATCATGTCAAAAACTTTGGATTTTAATGATTTTGATTAAAAATTAGGAGAAAATGAACTCAAGCACGGATTCAGCTTATTCAAAGCTTGTCTTTAGTATGAAAAACCACCCTACACATGCCCGCAAAGTTGCCGTCGACCACACTGCGCACATGTCCATAACGCTACCGCACGAAAGCAGTGCGGGCGCGGCTGCTTCACTACTGCCCAACGTGCCCCGCACAGGCCTGAAGCAATGTCACCTGCGGGCAGTGTTGCTACGGCCTGACGGTGCTACTACTACTGAGTGCATGGTGGTCCTACCTTGGGCACATTCGACACTCACGCATGCAGCGTGAGGTGCTATTGCTTGGTGCGGGCGGTGGTACTACCACGGGAGCACCCCGTGCTCGCGCACGCAGCGCGGCTGCTCAAAGCGGCGTTGCTGCTTGGTGCGGGCGGCGCTGCTGCCACAGGCGCACCCATGCTCGCGCACACAACACGGTTGCTCAAGGTGGCGTTGTTGCTTGGCGTGGGCAGCGGTGCTACCGCAGGTCTGGGCTAGGGTTCCTTCGGCCTCGGGAACTGCGCTTCAGTGTGCTCTTCCCTAGCGTGCGGACGAGTTCGGCCATGATGACGCTTGGGCGGTGCGCGTTTAGCGCGCCTGCCGATAGGCTGACGCCGCTAGGGCTGCAGCGCGATTCACCATCATTTTTTTATTTCTTAAGTTTTTCAAAATTCAATCTTTTCCATAAAAAAAATGATTCTTGAAAAGCGTCATACACACAAGATGAATATTGTCAATTGATAAACAAATATAGCAACCCTAATTGTGCAAGAAATGATTTTCGAAAGAAAAGAGCCTTACCATGGCTCTAATACCATGTAATAATTTTAGGTATCTACATCGCATACACATAAATCGCACAAATACTGTAGCGGAAGCGTACCTCTTTAGTGTGAAAGATCTTTATTCGAAAGAGCGTTCTTCTTCTTGATAGTGGAAGGAACTACAACGAGCCTCGTTAGAATCCTTCGTCTCGATTCACGACCAATCAGATCAGGCAACCGTTGTTAGAGGCTTGAAGATGATGAGGAGTTGCAAGTAGTTTCACGCAATTGTATGTAGTTGTATATTAATTGAGCGAGAGATTGTCCTCTTTATATAAAGGAGGCCAACTCTAGTCCAAACCCTTATAGGAGTATTCTAATCTTTCAACATATCTCGTCCATTGACTCGATCTGACATCCCATATTGAGCACTCTATTAAACCAATCCAGTTTATGAATAGATTAGCTTTTCAGGCGAAACCTAACTGATGGGGCTTGAGCCTTGCCCCCTTGCGGGCCGAACCATCCAAGTCTAATATTACGAAAATCAAAGTGAGACTTGGTTTAAGGAAGATGACTAAGGTTTTAAGGCTGAAATGAAGGAGCTGATGCTAAAGAATCTACAAGTAGAAGGGGAGAATGCAAATCTGAAGCTGCAAGTATAGAAGATGAAAAAACACTACTTTAAAGATAATTGAGTCATTTTATTTGAGTCAATTTTCATAGGCTTAAACCCAAGTCAACTTCACATGCTAACATCAGATTCCATTATTGTCTAGTTATAGGTAGGGTTATATACATATATATATTTCTACAAATAAAGAGAGAGGAGATAATTCAGTACTTCATTGGTTAATTTACTTGAACATGAATACAAACTTAGTTAGATTTATTAAGTTATTGACATATTTTGTATTGAGTTTGTTTTGAGGAAAAAAAAGAAAAAATATGAAAGTGAGAAAATCCTTTTTATTATTTGATTTTTTGCTTTGATTAACCGACAAAAAGTGGAAATGTAGGGAATTGATGTATTGATACGGAAATAAAGCTAGGTTGAGGGACTAATACGCTAAAAGACCATTTTCTACCTCTTTTCTCAGGAGCTGACGTTCAGTACGACCGCCATCACCAAGAAACTCGAAATCCATGGCCGAGAGAGCGAAGGGCAAGCGACCAATCCTCGACGACAACGGCGACGACGGCGACACCAGTCCGTTGTAATTTCCATCCCCAAATTCTTCTTTTCTTGTTCTCAGTCAAACCCTAGGGCTAGGGGCTTATCTGCGAAAGTTCATCTTGTCGCTTGCAGGGAGAAGAAGGTGAGGTTCCCAAAGGGGAAGAAGGCCAAGAGAGGGGACGGCGAAGGTGGGGCCCACCAAGGCGGTGGTGGCGACGAGGGTTTGGACTCCCTTATCGACCCCCGGCTGGCTGCCAAGGAGCGGGCGAAGCGGCGGAGCCAGATAAGGGAGGAGGAGTTGTTCAGGGACCAGCGGGCTGCCGACGTCTCCGCTGCCGAAGTTTATTACGATGTCTGCCACTCACTCTTCGTTAATTTTTGTCCTCCCTTTTCCTGATTAGTTATTTTTAGTTGGATGTTTCTTGTTTACCATTGTGAAAACTACAATTCCTTTGAACTTGACTGCAAAGTACACCAAAATGATGGTTTCAAACTCAAGCAGAACACAAACTGCCGCAAATCTGGGTGCAAAGAGAAAAGGAGAAGCTTTTTGCAAACAATAGGAACTACCATTAGCATTTTCCTAAACTTAAACTATTTTAAGTTGTTGAACCTTCGTTCCAACTCTTAACATACAAGAGAGTATGAGCTTTCTCAAGGGGAGGCTCACGCGTCCTTTCGAGGGTTTACGATGATAAGTTTGCATTGAGTTTCTGGTCTCTGGAAACTTAAGTTTTCACTAACTTATGTGGCATGTAGAGCCCCACCATTCTGGAAACTAGTGGAATTTTGGATTTTCCAAGTTGTCTTGCAAGCACAGTAAATTGAAAATAAATGCATCTATTTTCTATAGGTTTTTAGGGTTTGGATGGGTTTGAAACCAGGCAAACACAACCATTGCGTTTTCCTCAACAAAATAATAATAATAATATTACGCGTCATTATATTATGAATGAAGAAGAAACCATGGTTTCACATATTGCCCGATTTCGATATATATCAACAAGACAACAATATCATATTAATATTGGGTTTTTCAGGTATCCGATACTATATTAACTCTATAGTATCGCCCGGTATAGGGGCAATATTGTCGATATGACCGTTTTGCCGATATTGATACTAAAAACCGTTGGCAATACCAATACGATACTGAGATTTTAAACTATGAAGAAACATTGTTATGCGGGTGTAGCATGAACGGGTGAGAAAACAGTTCAAAGAAGTGTTCCAAAAGTAACCCATACAAATAGTTTGTTCCAATGCCACATTTGGTACATCAGGAACAAGATGAACATTCTTAAACACCATTTTAATATAAAGTTGTGGGTACATGGGCGGTAATAGCGTGCTTGTGTGTGTATGCATGCTACCTACTGGTTACATTTTAAGATATTGATAGTACCGTAATAAAGAAAGAAAGGAATAGAAGAGAAGTTGGATATAAAGAGGGACACAAGATGCGTGGAAGAGAGAGTTTTCCTGGAGAAGATACTGTTTGAATGCTTTGCACCTCTTGCTTCCCTTAACTTTTTAGCTTTGCACTCAGGTCATTCCTAGCATTCCATTGCGCACTCAACCTTGCACTCACTCTTTCGAGTATCCAACCTACTACCTAGGCATGCAGCAGAGGCAAGACAGTTTTGATATGCGGAAAAGCAACTCCTGTATATAAGAGGAATTGAATCCAACAGGATGATAAATTGTTTAAAAGAAAATATTAATGAATGTCAGATGGATATGGGACTTTCAATGGTTTTTCCTTTTCTATGGTCCTGCCTGAAATCAGTGTGGTGGTGATTTTCCGCTGCGAATAATCAAGACGGTTAATCTACACCACAAGCGAGAGTTTGGGTTTGGTGGTGCAAGTGCGGTGTGTAAGTGTAAATTAATAAACACCACACAAAATACAGATGAAGACACAGTATTTTTTTACGTGGAAAACCAATTTGGGAAAAATCACGAGAGGAGGGAGCAAATTCACTATTTTCAGGAAGTTATAATGAATTCTGTAGAGTTGTATTATGATTATAATCTCTAGGGTTCAATCCTCTCTTCTCGATAGAGATCCCAGTGTATAAAGACCCTGCGCGTTCTAATTGATTGGTGCGGATATTTCGGATCTCCATAACTGCATGATTCACACGTTATGATTTCTTCATAACTGCTCAGATCACGCCCTTAATTGTTGAGATTGACATGCAATAATTTCCGCTACTATCTGTAGCCGTCCGCGTAGGAGTAGGGGCGTTACAACTTTTAAAACGTGGGGATGGTCTGGCAGCGTACATGACTCCAGGAATCGGGGGATCTTGCTGCTGAGCTGTGTCCAGTGCGGAGGCAACTCTCTTTGTGGAGGGCTTTTGTATGGTGGCTGTCTTTGCGGAAGGCCTCCGTGTCGGAGGCTAGGGCCTCCGATTAGCAGAACGCTTTCGTTTGAGTTCAGCCTCTGTTGAATGACTTGGGCTGAAGTGGTCTCGGGAAGGTGCTCAGACTCTCATCTTGGGCCCGCAGTGGGCGTGCTCGTATGTCGAGTTGTTGCTTGTTTGGAACTCTCCTGATGAGGTGGGACACGTGTCGTGATCCTGATGATGACCACTACAATCAGGTTGAAGAAATGTACACATCTAATCTTAGTAGAGGTAACTTCAAGCTGGAGTTAGTGATTAAATTGCTTTAGTTGTCTTGCTCAAACAATCTAGGTAGTGCTAGAATTGTATACTTCTGTTGAGTCTTTGATCATGGTAGAAAACCTAAAAGTTAAAGTGTATGCAACATTGTGCTACTATGTATCATATTCTTACCTATGGGGGTGGATGATGCTGATGGTAGAATATTCATATTCACGAATTATCCTTGTATTCCTAGGATTTCTATATCATGTCTTTGCACTACAGGGTTGGTCATGTTAAACTATAACGAGTTTTCGACTGAGTTTTGTTTAAATACAAGGTATTTTGGTTGAGTAAGTTAATAAACTATCTTAAAGATAACTGTCACTTTGCATGTAGTTCACTCTGAAATATTGTAGTTCACTCTGTGTTCTAAAAAAAAACATTGTAGTTCGGTTCAAATTAAATTAAATTAATGACAAAATACGACACCTTAGATGATGTCGGTATGATGATAGTAATATATGTACTTTGTCATGACACTGTAGTTCATTTCACTATGATATGTAGCTTGATCAAGGAGTCTTTTTAATCTTCTTTGAGGACTATTCATTGATAAAGACCCAGTTTAAAGTTCAACTTGACTCGGAAGAGTGCCCTTGTATTTGATATTTTCGGCCGTCACATTTGGAAGCTTTTTATGATGCCCACAACCTTGTTCAATCTCAATGCTTTTTATCATAAAATATAATAAAAAAGCCTAAACCTATACACCTGGGATTTGCAACAGATGGAACATATGACATAATATTTGGGTATTGGATCTGTAATGTTGCATATGGTCTCCATGTTCTCTTGTTTAAGTTGCATCACATTTAATATAGTTCTTTTTGATGTGGTTCGTGTTGGCCATTTCTGATATACTTACACTTCACAGATCTTGGCAGCAGAACCCTCCCCTTGAAGGGTTATGTTCTTCTTCATGACTTTCATGTGATGATGATTTGTATAAGACTTTCAGTTTCCAGTTAGCCGTATAATAGTTTATCAATGTTAACAGAAACTTCAAGCACAATGTGACTAAACAGAAAGGAATTGTTTTTGCAGGAAAATGTTAATCTTGAGGATGATGGTATCCAGATAGAGCCATTTAATTTGCAACAAGAGAGAGAAGAAGGGTATTTTGATGCAAATGGAAATTATGTTGAATATGTTAACAAAAATGAGATTAAGGTGCTGTACATCTCTTTTCAATTTTAATAATCTGCTCATAAAGTGAGAATGTCTAGCTGACATACATTATTTTTTCATTTAGGATGCATGGCTGGACAGTGCAGTTGTTGATCCAACTTATGCAGAGAAGATGCAGAAGAAGACAATGACGGATGAGGACTATCAAGAACTTTCATCAGAGGATGTAGGGAAGATAAAGAGGAGCATAGCCAATTTACTTCAACCAGGAGAAACGGTAATACTCAAACATTATTAGGAAAATGTTTCCTGATGCAACTTTAGTTGGTCTCCATGGACGGTCATTTATTTTCTTTCTCGATAACAGGCATTAATTGTACTCGTACTTGTCTTGTGGAGTCAAATTATTTTTTCTTCACCACATGTTATAGCAGGCATGGCAGTCTGCAAAGTTGGGGACAAGGCTTGACAGTCGACGTATCTGCCCATATTTAGATGCTTTTTGTTGCCTAAGAAATGAGTCCTAGCTGGATACTGCATGTGAGGGCTGTGTGGACTAATTTGATCATGCAGCTTTTCTTCCTATATTCATTATCTATCAGTACCCAATTCTTTTCGCTGCTTCTTGATCTCTCTGTTCAATTATTTATAGTTTTTTTTAAGGTTTTTTCTTATGCCAAAATCTATATCCATGCAAGCGACAGAACAAGATTTAATTACTTGGTCCAGTTTTATGGGTCCTATGAGTGATATTTCCCATTTGTCCTAAAGTTGTCTATCAACTATTGCATAATGAAGACCAGATAACTCATTACCTGGCTATCAAGTTGACAATAGTGTAAACAAGAGAGAGAGCTTCAGGCTGTAGGAAAATTATTTGTTTATTTTATTTAGATCAATTCTTGCTTCTAAGCTTTGAATAAGTGTTCTTCGATAGAGGGCTACAGCCCTGTCAGATAAGTATCTGTGGAGTGTACATATCTTAGGCTAATAAGTTGATTCAATATTTGGTGTTCATGATTTTACTTTGATTTTTGGCTTCTTTTATGTTATTTGCCTTCTTTGTAGATAAAATAAGGATTGTCTCAATGTTTCTGCATCACTGAGTGGTGTTTGATTTCCGTCTATCCAATATTTATATAAAGGATGAACTTGTTGAGCACTTGTTTATTACTTTGCACTTGTGATATTACAGTGTACTAGTGCATCTCTTGTTATATTTAATTGGTGTTCTATGCTATTCTCCTACCATTTTAATCATTCCTATATAAAAATAAGTATAGATGAGTATTATACAAATAACATGAAAGCCTTTGCCTTGAATTTTTGGGTTGCTACATGATTTTTTTTCTTCCATTAAATTATTAAGGGTCATATTTGAAAAACACCTAGAGGGGGGGGGGATAGGTGTTAATGCTAATCTAATGATCTTTTTAAACAAGTATGAAAGTATGATGCAATCGGTTACTCAAAATAAGAAATTGAAGCCGAATTCCCCGTGAAGGGCTCTAGAACTTCTCCTCTTTGATTCCTCTAGATTATGAGTTGAGGCGCGTAATTGCTTTCTTGTTGAGATGAGTAAAGACCGGAAAATGCAAGTAATGAAATGTATGCAATAATGAAGTGCAAGCAAGAGATATCGCAAGATATAAATGTAAAGCAATGAAAAACAATAAGGAAACCAATTGCAAACACAATGAATTTGTTTCGAGGTTCGAGCCACCGCTCTACGTCCCCGCCTTCACTACCGTGAAGGATTTTCACTATATCCACCGAGGAAATTACAAGAGGTCTACACAAGACCGGAGTACCGAACTCCCACCAATCCAACCTCTACACAAGAGGGATCTCAACACAAAGAATTACAAGTAACAAAGTGATCAATAAGGACCACACACTTCTCGCTTACAACTCCTTATAGAATGAGAATGATTTTTGGCTCAAGAAGTGTAGTGAGAAAAATTCAGTTAAAAAGAGTGAGAAAAATCTTTAAAACAACTGAAAATTTTTGACCAAGAATGCACTTTAGAATTGAGAGCTTTGAAAATCTTTTCTTCTCTTTTTGAAACACAAAACAATGGGTATATTTCTTGATTTTCACAAGTGACCAATGCCATCTATTTATAGGGATTAGAGGAGATCTAATCATCATTATAACTAGTCTAATAGGTCAGGAAATAGCCCCCAAAATTTCAGAGATAGCTGACTAAAACATCACAATCAAATCCAATGATCAAAACTCAGAAAACTAGCCGTTGGGGCTGCTGGCGGCTGTCGGTCGACCGGCCCGGTCGACCGGCAGTCTAACTAGGCAACTAGCCGTTGGACTCGGTCGACCGGAGGCTAAACAAAAATGATCTCTTTGTTCTGTCGGTCGACTGGCCCGGTCGACCGACAAAACCCGAGAGCAAGGGTCTTTCAGTCGGTCGACCGGTCCGGTCGACCGGCAGACGTGCACAAACGTGCACGCCAAGACCACAAGGCCCGGTCGACCGGTGCGGTCGACCGATCAGGCCTGAACTAGAGCCGGTCGACCGCCCGGTCGACCGTTGGGCCTGAAACAGGATTTTTATAGGAAAAAATTTGAACTTTGAAAAATTTTCAAAATAATTTTGTAAGGCTATATGATTAAGTAGCATGCTATAAGGGTTGGTATACATGATAAAAACAAGATGTAAAAATATAAAATAATTTGAGTCATGTATAACCATCAAGACATGCACCTAAATCAATTAACCAAAACAAAAACCGTATTTTGAAAAATGAAAGTGTGTGTGTGTTTTCTTGAGCCAACTTATCATAACCACATTCTTTAACAAACTAATTCTTACAAGGGTTCTAGGTGACTATAAGGTCTTCAAATGGGCTTCTCCATATGCGATGTTGAAATAGCTTGAATCCTTGAACCCGAAATGAATCAATATTGAGTCAAAAATACCTTCCTTTAGGGAAGAAGAAATCTTGAATCCTTAGAACCCTGAAACATACTTAAACACAAAAAAAATGATTAGTACAAATAACTATATATGTTTTGTAATCATCAAAACTCAACAACCGGGTGATTGTAACCTTGGGCAACAATATTCTCAGTTAATAAATTAACCACTATCATATCCACCTTAGCTACCTCCATGCAAGTTCGTTTAGGCCTCCTCCTAGTCCATAGTGCTCCGTTAACTATGATCCCATCCCTTTTCCTAATTGGTGCACTCGTTGGCCGTGTTGCACATTCCAAACCATCTCAATTGGTTCTCCCTCATTTTACCCTAAATAGAAGCAACTCTAACTTCTTATAGATGCACTTATTTCTTTTCTATCTCAGCGTATTCCCATTCATCCATCTTTGTAGCATTTTCACTGTTCTACTAATTCTACTAATTCATCACAACATTGTATACTCCATTTTCATTCTACTAATTCTAAATCCTTTAGATTCCAAAGCTTCTTTCCTCCGTTCTGGCAAGCAACATGCACCACGAAATTTCACCTTGAATATCCTAGTAAGTCCTACATAAGGACCTTAACTAATGTAAAGAGGTAAGGACTTGAACCTTGATGCTCATTCTTAGTGTAAGCCAATGGTGAGAGTGAATGGATCTGTTTCCCCTCTTAATAGTTTTCACCCTAGTTACGGTGCCATTACACATCTTGAGTTACATTGATATACCTACTAGACACGTGTTTCTACATTAACTTTCTATGAATCCTATCACAAGCTTTTTAAAGTCAATATGTAGATCTTTCTTCATCATTGATATTCTCTCCATCAATCATTTTAGTAAATAAATAGCTTTGAAGTTGACCTCCGACAGAAAACCAAATTTATTTTTAGAAACAAATGTTTCTTTTCGAAGTCGTTGCTCATTTAGTCTCTCTGAAAGTTCTATTCTATAGCTCAGAAGCTTGATTCTAGGATAGTCTGAACAACTTTGTAGTGTATATAGGCGCCAATAGTTTGAACAACTTGCCAGTGTATATAGGCACCAAAGTGTTAATCCTCCATTCATTGGGTATTTTGTTAAAGTTATAACCATACTAAGCTCGTATCTCCCAAGCACTTCCAAACTTCAATAGGTATATCATTGGGTCCTATAGCTATCCTAGTCTTGGTTCTTTAAAGCACCTTAACCTTGCTAATCATAATTTTTGGACAATCCTTATAGTTCATAGTAGGATTGAACCATTTGATTCTATGTTTGTTTCTTCAATGTGATTCTTATTAAACAGTTTATGAAAACAACTCCATGTTTCTTAATTTCTTCTTCTTTTACTAAGATCATTTTTGATCTTCAATCTTGATTGATTAACATTAGCTAGGTAGGTTTTTGCTATTGTTTCTCTCATCTTGGCAAGCTTATATTTATCCTTCTCTCCTGCATTTTGTTTCTAGCCTCATAACTTTGGATTTAGCGTCATTAATTGCTTTGCTATCTCCCTTCTTTGTTGACTTATGTTTTCTCCAATATTCCTTGTTTCTACACATCGGCAAATCTCAAGGCACCTTGCTCTAATTACCTTATCTTAATTCCACCACTAACTCTCTTTAGTAAGGAATCCATTACCCGTAGATTCTCCAAATATTTGTTCGATTACCTTAATACGAGTGTTCCACTTTTGTCATCTACTTTCAAACTACCATCTTTTATCATCATTCCTTAAATTGCATCTAGTTCTATCCTTTTATGTTCCAACCTCTAGTTATTAGTCTCCTATTCATCTAGTTAGTCTCTTGACTCTCTTCTACTTTTTCTAATACCATCAACATTTGTTACAATCTTTACATGCTAACCTAGCTATCATTCCAAGAAAAAAGTGTATTTGACTATTATTAATCCACTTTTAAAGATATTAAAACTTTATCTCTCTTTCTTCATGTATTTACTTATCATACGATCATATGACATTGCAAAATCCAAATCATATATCCCTTATCATTCGTTACTCTACATTCACTACTTCCATGCACCCCTCTCATATCGACTATTGTCTTCACCAACATGCCTATTTAGGTCCATATAAATAATTTTTCTCCTCAAATTTCCTGAAATAATACATCTATATGCTCCCCCTTTTAATGTTCTCTGGCAATCTTACTTGCGGTGCATTAGCACTATTAGCATTAATTACCACTTCCTGATACCATTTTTTTTAGTATTATTCTCTCTCTCACTCTTTTTAACAACTACCAACTTCTTTTTTTTATATATTATCTATTCCCATCCTGTTTTTATTCCTTTTTCTGTGTATTAAAATTTTTGTCCAGTATTATTGATTTGTCTAGATTTCTCAGATCCCTACTGTCCAAACAAATTATATTGATCTTGTTTTTAATCCTCGTGCCTACTGACTCCATTATCATTATCATAATTGTAAATATATTCTGTTTAGCTAATCTAATCTTATTCTCATGCATAAGCTTCTTACCCTTTTCTCTCTTGTAAACCTCAATTCTATGCCTATTTAGCATCACATGTAAAGGCCAATTTGGCACTTTATGGAATCTTAACCCACCCTTGTTCCCCTGTCATTACACCAGAGTAGTGTCGGTGCAATGTTTTGCATCCATAGAATGCTTTGGCAAACTACTCTTGGAAAACCTATTATTATTTCACGCGGGTGGGATCTTGCAATGCGTCATGGTGGAGACATCCCAATAGCTGCTCTTTAGGATTCATTTCGTAAAGATTCAACTATTTTTTAGATTGCCAGTGGCTTACGAACACAACATTCATTTATCCTTCTTGAGACATGCACTGAAAAGGCCAGATATTAGTGCAGTATTAGCAGAGTCAGACGTATGTATTTCAAATATACTTATCCAATGCCGTATTCCCATAGTTGTCCAACCACGATACATATCACATATTGATGGGGACATCACACCAGTACTAATTATTTTTTTATGCCTTAGTCTATTTTTGAGTTTAGCCTTTTCTTTTATTATAAAACTTAGTCCCACATCGGTTGTGATGGGGAAGTTCACTTTGTAAGAGCCTATATAAAGAGGCTCAACTCAATGAATAAACAGACAATGATTAAATAAAACTTTTCCAGTTAAAATTCTCTTGAGAGTGCTCTTGAGTTTTGGGTGTGAAGCCCGTGGTGTAAGGGGTGCGAAGCCCGCGTAAGGGGTGCGAAGCCCAAAGTTATTTGGTTCTTTCTCCAACCCTAATCTCTTTTCATTTTATTTCTTGTAAACCCTAGTTTTTTCTTTTTTATTTGTATTCGAAGGTGATTGCGATCCTGTTTTTACATCAATTTGGTATCAGAGCTTTGGTCCCAATCCCCTTCGAATTTCTTCTCTTCCCCAAATCCTAAATTTAGATCTGGATCTCTAGATCTAGATCTACTTTGCAAAAAAAAAAAATCGATTATTATTAGATCTAGATCTAAATCTATATTTAGATCTATTTAGATCTACTTTGTAAAAAAAAAAAATTGATTACTGTTACATTTTGATCTAGATTTACTTTGAAAAAAACAGAAAAGAAAAACAGGAAAAAAAACAGAAAAACAGGAAAAAAACAGAAAAAAAGAAAAGAAAAAGAGAGGAAAAAACAAAAAAACGAAGAATTTTTTAAAAAAAGTTACTGTTCACCGTGAACAGTAATTACTGTTCATTCGGTTACTGTTCACAGTGAACAGTAACCGCCCATCTCCCACCCCAACCAGTCCGTAGTCTGTTTCTCGCCCGTTCGGAGTCCGTTTTGAGCTCTGTTCGAAGCGTTGGGTTCGTGACTGAGCCCCGAAGCCATTACAAAGATTTCATAGCACTTGAGCAACAGATCTAACCTCCACGAGCTCGTATTTGGCACCAGTACTGTCCCAGCAGCAGAGAATCAGTGTTCTGACACATCTTCAGTCCAATGTGAGTCCAATTCGAGCTACCGATTTATTGGGTTACCTCTGATCTTTATGCATTGAGTTTTATTCATGGGATTTTACTTTTGTGGCAAATACATTTATACTGATGGGATGAAAAGGAGGTTGAAAGGGACATGTATGCAGCTCTCCCGTATTTTCGGGGTTTTTATGATCAAGATGGGTATGAAAAGTGGAAAAACCATCTTGAGAATTTCTTCAGGTATTTCTCCTTGACACCTGCGCAAAAGTGTCATTATGCCCAAAAGAAGTTAGCTGGAGAAGCTTATTGGTGGTGGGAAGATAATCATATCGACTGTCGAGATTGGCTTATCCTACAAGAACTTCTTCATGCTCGGTATGCTCCACACCTCGAGGGGCCACAATTCAGCGATTTGGTTGCTGAATGTAAGGAGATCCTCGCCGGCATGGTTAAGATGCTAGAAAACAAGGCGATAAAGGCTGTTGACAACCCAGAATCAGAGCCAGAAATTGACGACGGTTTAGAGCCAAAGCCAGAAGTTTATGATAAGCCAGAGCCAAGACCAGAAGTTTTTGCTGAGTCAGTGTCACAGCAAGAAGAGGTTTCCCCACAGCCTATGGAAGTTGAAAGTCTCCCTATTGAGACCCTTGTAGATCTTCTAGCGGAGCCTACTTTGAAGCTAGTACCACTGGCAGCTATGAGTGTATCATTTTTTTTGAGATCGCCTAAGGTGTACGACCCATTGCAGATATGTCTACAGGAGTCAGGCTCACAAGTGATCAGGGTACTTATGGTGCAAAGTGCAATCTGTTCAGTTTTCATCATGGATGACGTGTCTCAATCTGCTATTGGTGTCTTGATCAAGCTGTTATTCTTTATCGCTCCAACACGGAGACCAGTTCCACCTTCACCACCTTGGTCTCGATGTGATGCATTAGTGTCACTGTCACGGCCACCACCATGGCCCGATTGAGATGCTTCATGAGAGGTCTCCACTCGACAGGGTCGACTCTCTCCCACCCCGGGGGGAATGATGGGGACATCACACCAGTACTAATTATTTTTTTATGCCTTAGTCTATTTTTGAGTTTAGCCTTTTCTTTTATTATAAAACTTAGTCCCACATCGGTTGTGATGGGGAAGTTCACTTTGTAAGAGCCTATATAAAGAGGCTCAACTCAATGAATAAACAGACAATGATTAAATAAAACTTTTCCAGTTAAAATTCTCTTGAGAGTGCTCTTGAGTTTTGGGTGTGAAGCCCGTGGTGTAAGGGGTGCGAAGCCCGCGTAAGGGGTGCGAAGCCCAAAGTTATTTGGTTCTTTCTCCAACCCTAATCTCTTTTCATTTTATTTCTTGTAAACCCTAGTTTTTTCTTTTTTATTTGTATTCGAAGGTGATTGCGATCCTGTTTTACATCACATATGTTTTTCATTAGTATGATATCATGTATCATATTATAACGTGTATCATAAGATATGCTGACTTCTATGCAATAATTAAGTAATTAAGCATACAACTACACGCGCGCGCGCTCTCATATACTGATATACATAAAAAAATGTAGACAAATTTAAGCATAAAACAATGAATAAATAAGGAGAAATGCTAACAACATGAAACAATCATGCCAAATTCAAATGTAAGTATATTCGACAAATCTTACTTCCAAGTTCCTAGTCTAATGACTATAAGGCCATTAATTAAAATAGCAGCACGAGATAAACTCCTAACTAGACATTAATAATATAAATAAGCCTTTTATTTAACTTGTTGTAGTTAAAACAATAAAGAGCAGCATCAGTAACACATACTTCTTAAAGCCAACAGATCCTAATCATCAAATCAATGCCCAATTAATTAAGCTGACAATTGAACAATTAAACAATTAAGCAGTAACATACATCTAAGAATTAAACAATCAACAATTATATATTATATTATGGACTAACGTTATTAAGAAAGGAGAGAGAGATTGAATCATTAGAGAAAGATATTAAAAAGAAACACACATACAAAGAGAGAGAGAGGCAAGGCTTGAAGATGGTGAGCGAAGCTTTTCATGCTGCCATGCATGGTTAGAGTTGAGGCAATCAAAGATGAAGATGATGAGAGGGGAGAAGAGGAGGTTGGATCCAGTGGAAAAACCCTAATCTATCATGTTATCATAGACTCAGTTTATATCCCATATCTTAGCGAATAATGGCCCTGAGACCTGAATTAAACCTGATTAAACTTGAAGCTAACATATCTGACAATACGAATTCTGCACATATTGTGCGACAACTTTCTCTGATATAACCGTCCGATTCATATCATTTTCTTGCCATAAGTCGTATTGTATGATATGTATCATTTATCATGCAATATTGACAACTATGTGTATGTGCTATATTGTATCCCAATTTTCAAGCGTGCAGCGTCCCCACATTATCATTGTACGGTTTGTACCTATATCAGTGCAACTTAGTTTCTAATATGTTTGAGTTGATGGTGTTGTGCATAAGGAGGATAACCTCCGCTAGAACTTGATATCATATTATAGATAGCCAAAGATATGGTTTATTGTTTTTCTTGACACCTCAGAAGTACAATTCAAATTAGGAAGCCATGATTGTTAGTGGATGGCTATACTTGTGGGTGAGTTGATGCTGATGGTGAATGCCAGATATTTATCTTAGTGAAACTTCTGATTAAATATATGGCTAGTTGAGCATACAATTATTTTTATTGTTTTAATTGTGCCTACCGGAGAATTCTATCACTGATAATAGGATGGTCCAAGAGACTGGCATATATATAGTAGAAATTAATTGGTATGAACCTGAAATTGGTAATGTTCCCTTGTTTGCAGATCATTCAAGCTTTAAAAAGGTTAAAAGGATCTGGTGACAAGAGAGAAAAGATGTCTGAAGGCACAAAGCGCATATTTGATCAGCTTACTGAGGATGCAATGAAACTTTTGGAGAATGGCGAATACAGTTAAGTCTAACATATGCCAATAACTTGTTTTCCAAGGTTTACTGATAGTTATGTGTTGTCTTTGTACTAAATGGAACTTTTACTGCCGCAAAGTTGTTGCAGCTCATCCAGTTCTCTGATGTCTATAGTTTTCACTATTTACCTACAGATACTCTCTAACATATGGGCATATACACAAATGCATGCATGCATAGTCACTATGTACACATTTCAGCTACATACTTTCAGTCACATACCAACATACTTGTACACAAGCACACATGCACACGTCCATTTATACCTCTTTTCATACATGTATACACACTCATTCAGTTTGTCTATTTTGTTTGGTTTATTTACTCAGATTCTATTTGAAAGACCAGGATAGAAGTGTGTTTGTGCGTGTGTGTGTGTACCACAAAGTTGTTGCAGCTCATCCAGTTCTCTGATGTCTATAGATTTTCACTATTTACCTACAAATGCTCTCAAACATATGGGCATATACACAAATACATGCATGCATGGTCACTATATACACATTACTATAGACACATTCCAGCTACATACTTTCAGTCACTCACATACCAACATACCTATACACGTGCACACGTGCACACGTCCATTTATACGTCTTTTCATTCATGTATACAAACTCGTTCAATTTGTCTATTTTGTTCGGTTTATTTACTGATTCCATTTGAAAGACCAGGACAGTAAGTGTAAGTCTATATATATATATATATATATATATATATATATATATATATATATATATATATATTGCTGCCTTAGTGTTTATGATGATTTCCCCTATGTTGTTGTTACGATTTTATTTTCTACTTATGCAAATTCTTGGCTCATTCAATTTTATACATATTGGCTTTTCCCATTTGCCATTTACTGAATCCTTTTTCTTTTGGCTATTTTTGTAGATGTTTACCATGAGGAACGGGAGATTTTTGAGCGAGAAGCAGGTTAGTCTGGCGTATATTTTGTTCAGGACTGCGACTACTTTTATTTTTATATACCGGTTCACTCATACAAGTGCGACTTAGCTGAGAGGATAGTTACCTCAATAAACGTAAAAAACATATAGCGTGCAATTCAAGTTGGATATGCACACACATACATATTTCTTAACTTTTCTATGGATCATTTTATAAGTTATACTTTTTAATTGTCACATATTGGCTTCTAAGTTCTAATGCGTGGCATCTACTGTATTTGTGATGAATATTTCTATGAATGCCATCTATTTCAATATGCATTGATTGTAATCTGTTCCATTTAGGTAAATGGCTTACTAGCGGAGATCAGGATTCTTTATGAGCCCTCATAAATAATTTGGGATGGCCAATTCAAAATTAAGCATCAGCTACTGATGGTTGGTCTGTCAAATCTTGTACGGCTCTGTCTTAGTCATGTCAACAAACAAACCCATGCCTTAAATCCAAACCCAGGCTAGCTAGGTTCTAATGTTACCACCTATATTAGTATAAGTTATAATAATTTCTGATAATTAACTTGCAACTATTCTATAGCCTCCTTTCTAGTCTGCTCCTTCAGGTAGTTATTCGTGATCATGGTTTGGAATCTGTGGTAGGAAAGGAAAAATGGTACCCACTGATGGTTTTCTACTGGGCCTATTTCATCATATCATATTTGTGTATCATTAGCTTCCCAAGATCATGGTTTCATTTCTCCTATTTTTAGAGATTTCTCCTTATTATGGTTTCTACGTGGGCATATTTGTTCTTTGAAATTGTAAGCTGCATCTGTTGACATCGTATTGAAATTTGTTCCATCAAGGATAGGGTTTGCTTAAACAAACTTACATATTGTGTATAAGCAAGCTGCACTCATTGTTGTCTGACAATCACCGCAGCAAGGGCTATTCCGAGTTTTCGAATATTTCAGAATCTTTGTTGGCTAAAAGCCAAACTCATTGTAGCTTTTTCTTCAAAGTCTTCTTTTCAGATTCCAATGTATGGAAGCAAGTTATTTCCTCGTTCCCATGATCTATCCTCTTTAAAATTTCAGGAAGTCTTTAGATCGGCTCTTCTCATTTCTTCTTTCTGTTGTTAAGTTGGCTTGATGTCCATTGTGGCCTATTATCTTTAGGGTCATAATCATCTCGCGTGATGGTATTAGTCTATTAAAGCATCAACTTTCTTGAGGTCCTAGGCTTGAATCTCACCAAAAGTTTATTTCTGTTTCTTCAAATGGAGGGCTGGACAAGGTTTGAATATAGGAGCGCTTATATCCTGGTGCTCGGCTACTATATTGGAATGAATTTCACCTCAAATCTTAAGCCAACTTAATGAATGATAGCTGTGGATGTGGTGTTATGTCCCATGTCCATGACCTTGTATAACCCACAATCTATTTATGAAAGTAATTACTGTATAACAGTAACAGTAATAATTTTCAATCTTGGCTTTTGTGAAACTGGAGTTCTTCATAGTCTTGTATTCACGAACTCTTCTGGTGGTGTTTTTTAGACTGAGGAGCACCATGTCTTGTGTGCTAATCGTTCTTAGTGGATTTCTTGAGGTTGAGAGCCTCTTTCTCATCGTTCTATGTTGATTCTTTTGAGATAGTGGCTACTATCTGAATTCATGGTTTCCCGTACTTGCTTTCTCTACCGAATTTTTTGTTGCATGCATGTGCTGGATAGTTAGTCATAATCAAAATGATGCTTTTTATTGTACTACGGGTGCCCTTTTTCATTAGGAAAGCTTGATTGATGATGATCTTTGGTTTGGTACTGGATGATCTCAGTGATAGTTGAATGAAATCACTCTTATTGATATCTCATTTTGACTGTATTTTTAATTGACATATTAATCACATTGTTTTCCAAAAATTCATCAGTTTCGCTGTGCCTCAAGTATTATGATAATCTATGCACAGGGCTTCACTACTGTCAACTGTCAACTCCAGGCTCTGGATCACACCTAATATTCTTTTTCTTGTTACCTTGCAGAAGGATATGAACGTATAGCTCGTGCAAGGAAAGGCATATTTGCCATTGCAGAAGATAGCAGTCTCAGTAAGAAGCATGGGGAGGATATCTCTTCAAATTACACAGAATTTGGAGCAGGCAGCTCATCCATATGGGATGGACCCATAAGTAATTCAGGAGCTAATACATCTTTGCTAGTGTCATCTAGTGACGGTGGTGATCAGTTTGACATGTTTGGGGATGACGAGGACAATACTAATGTGAATCCATTGTCAAATGGGACTAGCTTGACTTCTGGTTCTTTGTCTGAACAATTTACTCAACCATCATCAGAGAGCTTGGACCATGCTCAGGACTTATATTCTGGAGGTACTATCTTGTCATTATGATATAGATGCTACAGAAACACCCATGTAAGAAGTTCAGTTATCTGAATCTACTTTTTTCATCTCTATTTGCAGAGGCTGCCGCTGGAGCGGATTCTGATTACGTGTATGATCAGTCTTCAGGGTAAGCAATAAAGAGCCCCATGCCTCTGTCCTAATTTATCACTGTGCTGATGCTATCTGTAGCACTTGAAATTATATTCCTTTTGAAAATGTTCCCTGTGTAGCTATTTAGTTTGCATTATACTGTACCGTGGACATGTATTTCAGTTCCATATAGCAAAAAACCTTGTCATTCTCCCTTGTTCCTTTCTAATCTTGGGGCAGAGTTTTGTCCCCTGGGGGAACCCAAGAAATCCTTTCTTGTTCCTTCAGATATCTATCTGAACAAGGGGTGGACAGTATGGACAGTAGTAGTTCTATTAGCCCCATTAAAGTTTTGAGAGATTAAATTTCTAATTAAGCATTATTTTTTTTTGTATAGAACTCCAACCTTTTTTATAATTTATCCAAACTGCAGGTCATGAATCTTTATAGCTAATAGTCTACAAAATTAAAATTCTAGCTATCATTAGTTTATCAATGGAAATATTATATGTAACTATTTTTTCTGAATATAAGTATAATATATAAGTCAATACAACTTCATGAACTTGAAATGTCATTTCCAGTATGTGTAGTTTATAAATCTAAAACGATGTATTTCATTACACACTCAGTAAGAAAATTCTGGATCTGCCAGTGGGTGCAGGTACATACCAAAATCTTTTCAATTTAATATTTGGTAGACTGCGGAAGAGAATTTGGGAGAGCGGAGTTGGTGAGAGATTCTTTAGTGCTTCAAGTTCGTCTTGATGCTCATGGGCAGGGGAAGATCTGGATCATTAATGTGGATTCTTCTGGATTGACTTGGAGATTGCGTTGCTGGCTGACAGCTGGCGCGCCGATCGATTCGGTTAAACTAGCGTCCCTTCGGATCCTGATGACAGAGATCGTGGGGTAGAATCGGTTGATATCATGTCTTTTTGGTTGATCGAAAATCTCAGGATGTGAACCATTTTTTTGGGACTGAGAATTTTGAACTGGAGACGGTTTGACTCCTTCATCTATAAATAGGTTGGATCTTTTCGGTGGAAGTAGCCTCTCTATGAGCTGTCTTTGAATCCCTCTTTTTTGTCTTGCCGAGTCGTCGTATATTCTTTTCTCCTCTTCATCAGATGGAGAAAGGAAAGGTGGAGAGGATGATGGTCGAGTCTCGGTTATTTGAGAGTCTGGTTGGCGCAATATGTCAGTCATTGTGATGATTTTATCACAATATATCAGCCGTTGTCACAGGGCTCTGCCGTCGGGGGCGGTTGCTTGGTGGCTCGCTTCGATTGGAGATGATCTGGTTCTGAGTCGTCTGTTTTTTAGGGGGTGAAAATCGTTTTAAGGAATCTGAGCCCTCCTTCCATATGGGGTGTACAAGGGAGGAAGAGAGGGAGCTCTTCGATTGGGTGTGCTGGCGAATTGCTTCTCACCCCAGAATCTTATTCTCTTCCTCAGAACACCAAAGTGGAGAAATGATGCTTTCTCCTTCAGGGGTGTTTTGCCGGAGTTCGTTCGGTCGGACATTGCTGCCTTACTCTTGAAGGGCTTCATGGGATCTCTCGCGGCGAGCGGTGCTGATCTGCTGCCTTGGAGGTGTGTGAGCTGCTGTCGAGGCATATGGTTGCCTGCTTAGGAGTCATGGCGGCTGACTGCTTCTCGGGGATCTCCTCCGACAAACAAATCTTTGTTGCTCTTGTATCGGGGTCTGACTGGTGGCAAAATGAGTTTTCGGATCTCTTGTATCTCTTTTTCAAAACTGTAAACACATGGATATAAATGATTTCATGTATTCCATTTGTTAGTTGTAATGTCATAATGAAATATAATTGCATCTTTTTTGTAATAAAAATGATCGAGTCATGTTTAGATCTTGCCTGGTTTGTATTGTAGAATGATCATACCCCTTCAGAGGCTTGACTTTCGTATGGCATGAATGTGATGTGTCTGCGTTACCGTTTCTGGATGATGACTTCATTTTCGAGCTTACACGCGTTGATTTCTGAGTAAAGTGAAGACTTCAGTCGCGAAGATGGACTGGGTCATTTGGTTGGTCACCCGAGGGGGCGAGCTGAAGGGAGCCCTGAGGCAGATGTTCATGATTACTATTCTCGAGCGGGGACCTCCCTTCTCGGAACACACAAGCGAAGGATTTCGAGTGAGCTTTCAGCTACGAAGCTGGGCATGCAGTGGCTCAATTGGGGATGAGCGTTTCGGGGGCAGTTGTCCAATTGAGGGTGAGCCTTTGGAACCCAAAGATAGGTATATGCAATATGATTTTTGAGTGGGGCTTCCCTCGGAACACGAACAACTAGCAATAGCCCAGTCGGGAATGAACTTTCCGGATGATAGTTGCCCGATTGGGGATGAGCCGTTGCAGTTGCTCGGTGAGGATGAACTTTCCGGACGATAGTTGCTCACGGGATAAGCTGTAAGGGTGGTAATTGCCTGATTGGGGATGAGCCTTTCGGAGGGCAGTTGCCCAATCAGGGATGAGCTTAAGAGATCGCCCGGAGGCGGATGCTTATGTAACCATTCTCGAGTGGGGGCTTCCCTCCTCATAACACATAGATAGAGGTTTCCGGGTGAAGGGAGCCTTCGGCCACGAAGCTGAGACTGGCAGTGGCCTGATTAGGAACAGTGTTCTAAATATCCCCGATATAACCCCGATATTGCGCCGATATTGCGTTTATGGCACCTAGCCGCAATGATTTGGCACATCCAAACCGATATAGCGATTTTCACCCAAAATCGCCGATAAATTGGCATGGACCCGATATATCGGCCGCAATTTCGGCGATTTTGGACCCGATATAGCATTTTACACCCAATTTCTAGGTTAGGTATTTGGGTAATTCGAGCGATGTGGCAATGTGGCATTTGTGAAGATTCTACACTTGGATAGTGATTATGCATTTATAAGCTTAATGCAAGTTATCGAGTTAAGTATATTTTAAACATATAAGTATGATATTTTATGTAGTTTTATATAATTTATGCATATATTGTCTTAGTGAGATGCAATTTAAGATGAGAAGATATGTATATTTACAGTCCGATTTTGACATCCGATTTTTGAAAATATCCCCGATATGTCCCCGATATATCCCATCCCCGATAAATTTTCCCAACCGATGTAGCCGCTGTGGCCGCCATTTAGAACACTGATTAGGAATGAGCCAGAGTGATTTTCGATATGAATACTTGTGTTGTCGTTGGGCTTCCCTCCTCGGAACACACAGATAGAAGTCTCCGGGAAGATGCGCTCGTGAGTTGGCCGCATGGGGCTAGCGAGCAGATTGACAGATCCTGTGGAGGATGTAGAGAGACAGGAGCCGGACGTTGAAGTTGTTGGATCTCGAGTGGGGGATCCCTCCTCAGATGTACAGTCATGACTCCGGAGAAAAAAGCTCGTAGGCTGGCTGAGTAGGGGCCGATGAGCAAGTTCTGCGGATCATGAGAATGACGTAGGGAAGTCATTAAAAATTGGAATGTATTTTATTAAATGATTTTAATAAAAATACATAAAAAGTGAATGAGATACATGGAGCTTTTATCCGTTAGAGGAATTTTTCTGTTCTTATTTGTTGGGTTGGTGTAAATCAACCACTCTATACTGAGTGGCCATGTGTTGTGGTCGATTCGGAGACAGGGTCTCCTGTCGTCTTTCTATCTCGGAGGAGGCTCCGGGTGTGAGGACGTACTCTCAGAGATAACCTTGCTGGACAAGATCTTCAGAGTACTTACAGAAGGACCAACATTGAGAAGTCTGGTGTGCCTTACTGTCTTGGAAGGAGCAGTAATCCCTCTCCTGGACGAGCAAGGTTGTGTTGTTTTGCTTCCGGATGTTTCACCTAGGGTTGACCCTTGATGGTTTCGAAGACATTCTAGATTGGGAGCTTCAGCGGGGTAAAGCTGTCATCCACCCGATAGGCTCGGAGTGGGCTCTGCTGAGGGTGTAGGAATGGTCGCTTCTTGAAAGCGCCCTGCCCGCGACCCTGGCTATCGACAGAGAGGTCTCTTTGTTGTGGCTTCAATTTTGCTACATCGTCACCGCGATTGAAAAATTGATTGGGGAGCTTTTCATCGCTTCCTCCAACTGGATGATGGTTGGGCTCGGTACAGTACCTCGCTCCAACATGTGACATTGTACTTCACCAGATGCTTGTATAGCGGGTGAGTGACTCGTAGCCCGCTGATGAACGCGAGAGCAGAGGCGTCCTCGTACTTTGGATAGCTAATTTTGAAAGTAGCCAGTGTACACTTTGAAGCTGTCGGAGGGCCTTATCTTGACGGAGACAAAATGATGGTTGTTCTGCTTAAATTCCTGGTGAGGAGTACTAAGAGAGGAACAACTTGGTGAGATCCTCAAAGCTGCAGATTGATCATGGCGGAAGAGAATAGAACCAATCAGAGGCTACTTCTTTCAAGCTGGAGGGGAAGATCCGACACGAGGTGGGGTCGTTTCTGGCATAGATCACCATCTTGTCTTGATACTGGTGGAGGTGCTGAATCGGGTCGCTCTAACCGGAGTAGCAGTCGAAGGTCAGAATCGTGAACTCCTTGGGAAATTCATATTCCAATATGCCATCAGAGAAGGAGGAGTTGGATGCATCGATGGTGATGGCTCTGAGTTTGTCGTGGTGCGACATTCTTGCTTTTTTGACTCGCTTTTGCACAAGCTTGTCGAGATCTGGGACACGGATGAACTCCTCTACCTTTCTCCGAGAGTGATCGTGCTGGTCTCTCTTGCGGGGACGAGATGAACTTGAGCCGCCGTCGGATCGTTCCGATGCAGTAGGGGAGGTTAACCTGCATTGCCTGCGGCTTTGGGAGTACTCACCGCTTTGGGCCTCCATAGTAGTGGGCTTTTTCGGTGATGGTGGCAGCCCTTGGGTGTTTTGGAGGGTCGTGATCAGCGCAATGAGTTTGTCGTTTAGACTTTTTAACTCCTGTTCATGGGCCGCTTTTTCTCGATCATGTGCCGCTTGCTTCCGCTTGCAGTTGAATAGGGTTTGTTGTTTCGTCGTCTCCTTCATGTTAGCGAACATTTGGAGGAGTTGGCTTTGTACGCTGATAGCGGGTGGATGTCTCCGGCTGCCCCTTGCGAAAGCGCGGAGACAATCTCTTCCATGATAAGATCGCGATTAAGGCTGTTCTGGGAGATAATGCCCCCAACGATGGCAGTGGATTTGCCTTTAGAGATGGTCCCGTCGCTGGTGGTCGGCTGCTTCGGGGCCATGGCTCGTTGGAGAGGCTTTTTGAAGATGTGTTTGGTAGGGAAGAAATCTGAGTGTTGGGACTCAGTTCTCAATGATAGCACCAACTTATGGTGGAGATTTTTCGCCGCGAGTGATCGAACGGTTGATCCACAAAAGCGAGAGTTGGGAAGTGGGGAGTGTGTGGGTAAAGATAATACACATCACTGAAAGGGAGAGACAAGATTTTACGTGAAAACCCAAATCAGAAAAAACCATAGGGAGGAGGACAATCCACTATAATCTACTAGTTACAGGATTTACAGAGATTGTTTGTCAGAGTTATAGTGCTGGGTTTTTTTTGTAAAGAGGAAAAAGAGCTTTTTTCTCACTGGAGGTTTATTTATACTTGATCTGCGTGCATGGAGGCGGATGGTACGAGCGCGATCCTCGTAACCGCATGATCTGCACGTATAGATTTGTTGTAACGACCATGATTGTTGGCACTGGACTTTGAGATTGCATGCAGAGAAATCCGTCTCGGTCTATAAGTGCCCAAACTGGAGGGCGTTTCACGTTATGAACGTAGAGGAAGATCAGGATGCGTAATTGAAAGCGGAGATCAGGGATGATCTGTTGTCGTGATGTAATTGAAGGCGAAGATTAGGGATGATTTGTTGCTGATGTTATCTTGTGCGGAGCTGAAATCTCCAGAACGGGAGAGCTTCGGGATGGTTGAGAGTATCAGAGCTGCTGGGATGGAAACGTCCTCGGGAAGAAGAGTAGATTTTGGAATGGCTCCAAATTGACAGAGGCTCCTGGTTGCCGTGACACATGTTATTATCTTGTGAGAGTCAAATTTTAACCACTACAGTTGGACTTGTAGAGAACAGTACGATTCAAAGACTCGGTCGAGTCGGAGACGAGTCAACGAGTCGTATCCGTCTCGGCCCGCTCCGAGACGAGTCCGAGTCACGAGTCGGTCGACTCAACTCAGAAGAGACGACTCGGCTGAGAATCAGAGTTGACTCGACTCGGCCGATTCACGGTCGAATCGGTCGTGACTCGGCCGAGTCGGCTCGAAACGTATATTCACCCGTGACGAACAGGTATAAAGAAAAGAAAAGAAAAGGAAAAAACTTACCTCTCTCTCGCTCAGATCTGGAGATCGCCACCGCTGCCCGATCGTCGCCGCTCAGATCTAGACTGCGCAGCCACCCGATCGCCGTTGGCCGCCCCTCCCCAGCCCTGGGTTATGTTCCTCCCTCCCTCTGTCTCTTTCCCTCTCCCCCTCTGTTTCTCTCTCCCCTTCCCTCTCTCACCCGCTCTCTCATCTTTCCCCCCGCTCTATTTCCCGTCTCTCTCTGTCTCTTTCCCTCCCCTCCCTCTCTTACTCGCTCTTTTTCTCTCCCTTTCCATCTCTCGTCTTTCTCTGTCTCTCCTCCCTCCCTCTCTCTCCTGTTTCCGATCTCTCCCCTCTCCCCCTCCTCCGAGGTATAAGAGAAGCAGATGATGGTGGTGGTGGTGAAGATGTGAGGGTTTATCCAGTTCTATTAGTGATGATTGTGAAGATGGTGATGATAATGATGGCGGTGATGGCGACGGTGGTGATGACAATAATGAGGGCAACAACAGTACTAATGAAGGAACTTATAGTCTTGAAGGTCATATGCAAATGTTGAGTTTGAAATCAGACCAATATTATGGTGTGACATATGTCCATGTCTACAGACCACAACTTGAGAGATTTACGAACACTAGTATCGGTTTATCTACTTACCGTAGAGATGATTATGATGATGATTTTGTGTCTCATCGCAATTCAATGTGGAAATAACTACATTAACATGTATTTATGAATGTAGTTTGTGCAATTTACTATATTGTACATGTATTTTGATATGCTTCTACCGACGACAATTGTATTTATGCTTTCACTTTATATTTAGTGTGCTAGGTGATGTGTTTTAGACATGTGATACATGAATGTGGATGTTCACTTTTTTTTAAGATTTGTCGTGATTTTTTCAGAATTTTTTGAGTTTTCTATATAGCATTTTGCGCGTATCGCTCGAGACCGATTCGAGTCGCCGAGACCGATCCGTCTCGATGCCTGCCGAGTCGGCGGCCGAGACCGCGACTGTGAACCATGGAGAACAGAGCTACCCATCTATAGCCATCAACAGGATATTGAGGTTGATGTGGTCCTCAGTAGGTACGTTTCTGATCCCAACCAGTTATTTTGAGTCTGATAATTCACTTTCAAGTTATCAATTTGACTGATGTTCACCAAATATAAGTGAGATTGTATGATTCTTCTTCCCTGTGATATACTAGTTTGATATTGATGGTGGAACTTGCTTGCGTAGCATAAATATTATCTTTAATTGATTCACGATTGAACTAGATTAGTCTACACATGTTCTTTGTTAAACCATCTGCTGCACCATTAGTTTTGATCTTTCCTACCCAATGATCGTAATTTGTTAGTGAAGCGTGAGTTTAGTATTATTATCACTAATTTCTTAACACTCGTACACGTTTCGCAACAATAAAGCACAATTAGGTAGGAATTGCATCTTATGCACTTTTATGTGCATTTAGAATTTAGAACTTCATTCAAAACAAAAAAAATATAAAATTCAAAATAAAAAATTTAGTTCAGCATCTACTTTAGAGTCATGTCTTCTTTTATCTTTAGGAGAGTCTGGTCAATCCCCCTTCACTCTGATGGATATGATCAAGGAAGCTGAAATTGTCGCAAAACTCAACATCATACTGGCTAAGCTTGATAAAATGATCCAATCCTTTGACACCCCAAACCAAAGAATGAAAAGCGGTGCTCCAGCTAGTAAATAATCTACGATCGGGCACCCACCAGTGCAGCCATATGCCAGACGTGACCTTCAATCGCTACTGATAAAAAAAACCCAGCATTTAGACCTTCCCCACCTACCCAGCCTCATAGGTCTAGTAACCTTTCACACCCACTTAAGAAATGATGTTAAGAAGAACACCGAAATGGATAAAAGAAACAAAGTTCCTAAAAGAATTTTTTTTTCAAGATTAGCACATGTGATAGATGTAATCAATGTATATGGTATGGGCATATAGTTGTTGACTGCACCACTCCTGTTAAGATTGACCTTGTTAACGGAGTTTGCACTGTAGCTCCTGAATTTGAAGGCGCTATTTTTTTTTTTTAAATCACTCTGTGATTAAGGAATTTAGTGTTCCCCTGGCTACCACAGCTACTATCCCTGTTGCCACTGCCATAACTAACACCCGTTCTTCCTCTTCCCTGGCTCTGTTGCCGATTCCACCTTCCACCACTTGCTGTTGCTTCCTCTTTTTTCCCTCCTGTTGTGGCCTGCTCCGGTTGCCACCCCTTTCCTCTACTACTGATACCATTCACTTACTCTTTTATTTTATCGTCCGCCAATATTCCCCTACCTGTCTCACACTATCCAAGGCAAAATATTAGTTTGGACGTTGTGTTAGGTCTTCGGAAAACTCTTAGGAAACACGCTACTGGTTTAGTTCCAGGAGCAAGTTTTTTCAATTTGTCACGTTACCGAGTGTATCCCACAGAGCATGTAGAGCTCAAGGGGCAAGTTAATCTTAAGTTGTCTAGTGCTGAGGCTGTCGAAAGCACATATGTTAATAAGACAATAGATGAAAGCCCTAAGATGATGTTGCTTATGGTTTAGGGACTAGACAATCCACTGATCTATCCCCACAGCTGTTTAGTGTAAAGTTTCTGAATCTGCATCATCTGTTGCATCATACGTGCACGAATTACATAAAGAAATCAGTGATAAGATTGCACAAAACAATGCCAACGATGAGCATGAACTGATGCTAGGAATAGATTAAAAGCTTATAATATTGGTTAGGTTGTTAAAAAGTTGCATGCTTGTAGTGCTGATCTATTTCAAATCTTGAATAAATTGAACGATAATATTTATTGTTATAAATTTTGATATCAGTTCTACTCTCAAGGTTAAAGGCCTAGTGGATTACAAGGGTCTTGATTTTATCCTATTAGTTGATAAGTCTTCTCTTGAGCCTATTTTTTAGAGACATTCTCTTTCTTCACTCTAAGATATTTTACATAATACAGCAGATAAAGTCAATAAAATTTTGGATGATGAAATTATCGCCACCAACAATGGTGGGACTCGAAGATATCTAGTCCATTGGAAAGGAAAAGTACCGACTGATGATGCATGGACTGACTCAGATGTTGTGGAGCGATACGAGAGCATTTTACTCTAGACTCGACGGGGTTGAGTTTTCTTCCACCCGGGGAGAATGATGGGGACATTTAGCCATGACCTCGACGCATATATCACCGTTGGAGAAGACGAGTTAATTCGATTGTGTTTGAGTAATTCAAGTAGTATTGATGTAGTTTGTTTTATTTTATTTTTTTATTTTTTTTTTGTATTAGTTTTAGTACCACATCGGTTAAATTCTGGAAGTTGACTTTTGTAAAGCCTATAAATAGGCCTCAAGACTTCTATTATTGGAATGAATGAATGAATAAAAAATTTTGAGTTAAATTTCTTGAGCTTTTGAGTTCTTGAGATTAGGTGTGAAGCCTGTGGTGTAAATGATATGAAGCCTGTGGTGTAAGGGGTATGAAGCCTAAAATTTATCTAGTTCTTATCACTTTCTTCTCAAACCCTAATTTTTCTCGTCTCTCTTCTCCAAAATCCTAATTTCTTTTCTATCTAAATTAAAGGTGATTGCGATCCACCTGAATTACATCACCATGCAGTGGTAGGCCATAGTTAATCCAAGAAATGATGTATTACTTAATATCACATCTATTTAGATATTATTATTGTGTTATTTATTCCAGTTTACAAGGTTTGAATTGAGATCTAATCCTGATCTTCATTGATTATTCAAAAGTGTTGTCTAGATGTTGCTAATTTGCCTTATGTTTGCTTTGGGAGCTTTAGCCTCTGTTTCAAGTTTTAAAAGATTTTCACTTACTATTTATTATCTAATTATATTGATGTATTGTTGCCATCAGTGTTAACTTTTAACTGTTTTATTAGTTATGTAGTCTCATAATTTCTGACTTTTTCCTAAGATTTTCTAGTTTTATTTCTTTTATTATTCTTTTTATGTTTTTTAATTTCTCGAAAAGAACTTTGGCGCTTTTTGCCAATAACCTAGGCCCTGTGTTAGCGCTTTACTCTGGCTTCCGCATTCCACAACATTGATCACCTCTTAATTTGATGCTTAACCGGTTATTTTCTGCATTACATTTTGGAGTAGTATGCCTTTGTTTTGCCAGGTGATTTTGTGTTATGGGTGTTATATGTATTGTTTTTTTTTTTGCAGGTATTACTATAGTAGCAGCCTGGGTTATTATTATGACCCAGCATCAAGACTCTATTGCTGCGCGACTTCTGGAAAATGGTAATCTTGTTGCATGTCTTTATTTATGTGTTTTCTTCTCTTTTCAGTATGCAATATACTTGGTAGATTCCTATAACAGCTCCATAGTCATGCTTGGATGCCTTGTTGTATGGAGATCTACATTTCAGAGTTCAGTTTCACCTGGCACTGCATCAAGAAAGTACCTGTGATATATATATTACGAATTTTAGAATTTCGTTGGAACTCTCGTACTTTTGGTCTAAGAGCTGAATCATAACATATATTAGTCGTAAATGGTTAGAACACATAGAGTTTGCATCTTATCCTAATTAGAAACTTAATCATTATTCGGAGAGTCAAGTTTTATAGTCTGTAAGAAAAGAAAATACGTCTCCGCTGGCCCCTTGGCCTTTTTGACTCATGGACAAACTAGTTTGCATAGCAAAATTACGTTACTTCACTTACTGCTGTACTCCTTGGCCTATGCCGGACCAAAGAGATGAATTCAGTTCCTATAGCAAATCTTATAGCAAATATGATCATCTTCCCTTCCTTTTGACTATTTTTTAGTTTTGAATGTTTTTAATATGATGCTCCTTGATCTCAAGTACTTTAAACTGAACTATTATAGTAGGTTTCCCCTACTGACCTTAGGGGTTATGACAGGCCCCTGTGCTCATCAGTCTGCTTTGCATGGAATTCAGCAGCAACTCAGGTGTGGACAGTTGTAAAATTTACTGAAAATATTTTTGTGGAGTGTTTTTCAATTAGTATCCATCCTGATCAAGGCTACCACTGCGCGGAAGTTGAATGGAGAAGGATTGTCGAGATGAATCTAACAGGCAAGGGAAAGAGAACCGTCTCTCTCAAAATCTCCATATCTGATGACAGATGAGTGGCAGCATGGTTGCACGATAATATACGCTCCAATTATCAATTAGTAAATAACCACAAGAAACTTTTACGTGCACCCATGGGATGAGGATGCCAGATACGTTTGTTTAGTAATGCACACTGATTAAAATGTAATGCCATCAGAAGAGAGGATAATGTTCTGATGCGTGAAGGGATGTCCTGAAATTGATCATCTCAAGCTAAAATCTGTCTCCTTAAACATTGATTCGAAAAGGTAGAGCTAGTCCTGTATAAAAGGAGAGATGTCTCTAGAATCTTTCTAGCTGACTATTTTTGGATTAAATTGTTAAATCCAATTGAAAGTGTGTTAAAATAGGAAATATGGAATTTATTTATTTATTGGACATCAAGTTTTTATTAGACCGGTCATACCTCTTTGGTCCCAAATGTAAAGTTTTGGGAGCTTTTATGACTTTAGCCACTGTAGCTTATTTATTTCTCACATAGTACATTGTCATCATTTATTTAAGAAATAAGTTGTGTCTGTAGTGAGTAGGGGTGCAAACGAATAAGATACAGATTGGATATGGCATTTATCATATCCATATCCGCTAGCCAATCACGGATATGAATACAGATATGGTTCAATAAAAAAAACTCATGCGTATTTGGCGATATCGGAGATGGATACGGGTGGGATATGAGGGAAACGATTAAAGTTGTGGATTGCTTAACGGATACCACATATAACCATTCATCTTAAGTAAAATTAAAATAAGTTACTTCCAATTTCACTTATCCTAATACTCAGGAAAGTTTACTAGACATAAATTATCTAACATAACAAATTACAAATAATTGTGCGCATATTAAGGTATAATGAGCTAATTATACATGCTTTTCTCATGAACTAATTAGGTATAATAAGCTAGAAAAAAATTTCCATATTAGGGGTGCTTCACACATGATCACATATGACATTTAACATATATTTATCCATTTTCTAACCACAGATACAAATACAAATACAAATATCATTCGGTATGGAAAACTCATATCCGTATTCGCAATCAACGTGGATACCGATCTGGATCGGATTGGATATATCCGTATCCTTTTGCAAGGGGGCAATTTTGACCTGACTTGCTCGACCCGACCCGACCCGGAGTTACCGGGTCCGGGTTTTGGCCTATACGGGTACGGGTCGTAATCCGGTCGACATGCCTGACCCGATTGTTAAACGGGTCGGTTCGACCCGAACCCGCCAGACTCGATTATTCTCTCTCCTCCTCGGCCTCCCTCCCGCCTCTTGCCGCCCTCTCCACCCCCTCGGCCTCCCCTCTCGCTTCCCTCGTTGTTCCCTCCGCCACCGCTGGGGCCACCACTCCCTCCCCCTCTCGCCTCCCTCACCGCCCCCTCCGCCGCCTCAGGCCCCCCTACGCCACTGCTCCCGCCTCCTCCCCCTCGTCGCGTCTTCTGCTGCCCCCTCAGCCTCCCCTCCACCTAAATTAAATTGTAAAAAAAAATGCGTGTTAGCCCGGGTTCGAACCCGGGACCTCTAGCGTGTGAGATTAGTATGATAACAAACTACACCACCCAAGAATTTGAAAATATTATGTAGAGAAGTTTTATTTAAGGTTTTGAAATCGGGTCAAATGGGTCGGGTCGGGGGTCGGGTCGATCCGACTAAGTCCGGGTCGGGTTCGGATCTACATTTTTTACCCGTATATATAATCGGATCGGGTCGACCCGTTTAACCTGACCCGACCCGAATTGCTACCTCTACTTTTGCACCTCTGGTAGTGCGTCTTGGTTGGAGCTTGTACATGAGGTGACTCTGTTCGACACATGTAGGACAAGTATCTGGTCAGATACGTGTTGGTTATAGATATAACCTGTCGAGACACCATGTTGATTAATATATAGTTGGTAACTCCAAGATCATTTTGGACACAGGTTCCATCCTTAGCATAAAGAAGAGGAAGGTTGTGCTACTACTCCAACGAGTGAGTGACTTAGTATAAAGAACTGAAGGTTGTGCTACTGCACCATTCAGTCCCTCTCTAGGATCATCTTTCTTTCCTTTCTTTTTAGCTTCATTTTATTCCTTTTAAGATGTAAGAAACCTGATACTTCATTATATCTGTATAAATTTAGGATAACATCGCAAATGTTTTAGCAATTCAATGATCTGACTTCTCAAGACGTATTTTGAAAGCAACAATTGGCATTTATTTTATGGACTTTTGGGATTTATATATGAAACCTCATAGTTAAGTTTGTTAATTAACTAGAATTTGGATTTCAAGATGTCCCAATGCACATAATTCTTTTTATTTTTATTTTCCTTAGAGTACCGACTACAGAGAGGTTGGAATCTTGACTATATCCACATTGTATATGGGCTGAAGCCTGAGAAATGTACAGTCCAAAATTAATTTGACTAGATCTGCATTGCATAAGTTGGTTTTTGTAGGTTCATGTAATTTTTCTATAATGAAGTTTGGAGAGCCCAATTTCTTTTTGTATCACTTCAGTCTTTTTTATTTAATACCAAATCAATCCATTTCCTTTTAATACAACTTGGCATCGCCCTGTCAAAAACATGTTGTCATCCTTAAATTTAAAGTTCTCCCTTCCTCATATCGAAAAGTTCAACTCATTTTTTGTGCAAGTGGTGGGTGCCAATGGTGCTGTTGGAAGTTGGTTGTACACTGTATGCATATTTATAGATTTTCAAATTTAAATGTTTTAACACTTAAGTGACCAACACACCCAGATCTGCTAATCCCACATGACTGGTGGCATTTACCATCGTTCATTGAGGCCTTCGCTAAGGTGAGAAGACCTTTTGCCTATCCTAAAGAAGGAGATTGTATTAGGAAAATTATATGAAGATTGTACTAGTCTCTTTTGATGCAAAGAGCAATTAGCAGGAAAGGCATATCTCCATGTTCCTAGGCATCTAAATATTTTAGGATCTTATAGGTGAATGTCTTTTGGATATCAGAGAGCAGATAATCTGCTTGTAAAATTTTCAAGTAAACCCATGTTCAGTATACTATATGCAAGGATGCATGGAAACTGACAGTAATTATCTCGTGATTTAAATTGAGATAATGTGACAAGATCTCATGATGTGATTCCACTTGAGAGAATTGAGAATCATATGATCTTTATGCCCCAGTCTCTTTCAAATGCATTGGCTTTTCCACAAGAATGATTATGTTGTAATGTGAAGATCATCTTGGTCTTTTGCCACTATACTAAGGTTGGTTAGGGAGAAAGAATGCTTTTGTTGAGAGGAACACTGGAAGGATCAAACAAATTTTTATGATTGATTGTCAACCTGACATCAACCCTCATACTTTGGTGTCGGTTCCTGCATAACAAGATCAAATGTTTATGATTGATTGTTGTCCTAACGTTGATCCTCCATGCTTAGGTGATTGTCAAGCATAGATTTAAAGTGAAGTGACAAGGCTGGGAGGACTACTTTGATCATGTAGGTTTAATTGCTACTGCCGAGATTCACATGGGATTGGGTGAGAGAGTAATTTGAGTTTCCATCTTTAGCCATCTAATATTGAATTACTGAGAGACTAGAAAAAGCCTGACTTCCCTCTGTATACATATAATAGCTTCTCTCTTGCCAAGCATGGGGAGATGATGTCAGTTTGAGCGACCAACTTCATGGAGATTCTTGTATGCATAACCTAAGGCCTGTGATTTCATTGGTCTCTTCAAACCCAGCCAATTATAGTTATTGAAACTAGCAGTATCAATCATTTACTAAATCTAAGCATCTGGACATGGCCGGTTGCCTGGTGGATGTCTCATGGTATCACAAAGATCTCATATTTTCTTTCGTTCTTGCAGGTATTCATTTGACGAGCAAACTGGCGAATATATCGAATGCCAAAATGCTGATGTGGCCGCTACAGAAACCTGAAGGGATTTGGGAACGTCAAAACCATGGGCGAGTTAATTAGTCAAAAGTTGGCCTGAAGGAAACAAAGCAAGGAACTGTGTTTGGTCCTAAAATATTTGGCGCACAAAACTGAAGTGAAATCGAACATCTAACTGCGAATTGTTTCTGAAGACTCAGTGGGTAGAACATGTATAGCTGCAGGATTGCAGGAGTGTCTAATTAATATGGTCCTTGTGAGAACATGGTTGTTCTTGTATAATAGTCCCCGAAGAAAAGCGAAAACTAAACAATTTTTGGCCTCTTGGTTATCGACTAATGGCGGTTAAATCCAATTTGAAGAGATGAACTATAATTTTGTTTGAAACCTTCAGGAATCTCTCTTTGTTGCTGATAATCTGAAGTTTCGGTTGTGTGAGGTGATGCAGCATGCACCATGGTTTTCAGAACAGGGCGTGAAGCAAGCTATGATGTGGAAACATAGGAAAACATGGCCTGTGTTCTTGTTTTTATTGTTCTTTAATTGTTCCATTGAAATTTGATTTTATGGCGTCAGTTATTTCTTTTTGTAACTTTATATAAAATATATTTAAAGAATTTTCCCCCCTTAAAAGGGTAATTGATTTACTGCTAGGTTTTCTTGAGAGATATATATATCGATTTCTCAAACAAATATATTTCGTTAAGAACTCGTGGGGGGTTGTGTTTCCACATTGTTTATTATAAGGAATGCCTAGATTAATAGCTGACGCTTGGCCTATTTTAATGATGAGATTAGTTGATGCTAACTTTTATGTATAGAATTGCATCATATCTGGATTAAAGTAAAATCTATGTATAGAAGATTAAAATGGTGAACTAGTTTTGTATCCAGTGGAGAGTAAAGAATGTGGTGAACTGGACCAAACAAGTAGAAAAAAAATTCAATTGAACTATAAGACACTATACTTTCTTTATGTTTTGTTATTAACTCGACCGCGGACGGGATTTACAAGCGACTTCCGGAGAGCAAACTCGGGCCTTGGCTGAGGTCACGTTAGGAGGAGAAGAAATGTCCGCATGACGGTATTTGAACTGGTGATCATGGAGATATTATGCTCTAACTAACTTAGGTCAACCGATTAGACTACAGCGAGGGACCATAAGATACAATTCTCGTCTTGCACAAATACGCTCTTTCCAACCAAAGGGGAATGTACCAATTGTTGCAGTTTGTTAATGAACGAGTCAACATACATTTTCGCACCAAGTTCTACTATGACGGACGATCTGTCTGATTCATTGGTAAAAAGGTTAGGAGTCGGCACTGAGAAATCCCTTATTCAAGTCACGGCTGCTGCTTATGATTAGAAAAATGAATATTTTGAAATAAATCCATCTTTAATTTGCAGAAGGAAATAGGTATTCATTTTTTTTTATGTTATTTATTTTTTTATTTATGATTTTATTTTATTTTATTTTATTCATATTAGAAAAAACTATTTAGGTATTCACGCTATTTCGAGATCGTTTTTTCTTGGATGGAAATCGAGATAGTTAATAAAGAGGTCTTTGCATGCAACACTAAATGGTAGCTCTTAATTGGTCTTTACATCTTTTCTTAAAAAAGAGAAACGAAAACCTTTTTAGTTAAGGAAAATTTCGCTACTGTCACCTACTTTGCTTCATAATTAAAGGAAAAAAAACTCAGCTTCATAATGTATTCACAATAGCCTCATTCATGTTAGCGTAAATTGATTTCTCCTAACCACCACTTCTTTATATTTTTTTTATTTTTTTATTTTTAATAACGCTTACTAAGTTTTTATGATCTCTTTTTTCTCCTAAAACAAAAAATCGGAAAAAAATATATATATAGAAGAAGAAGAAGAAGAAGAAGAAGAATAAGAAGAAGAAGAAGAGAGAGAGAGAGAGAGAGAGAGAGAGAGAGAGAGATGGGTTTTATGTGGCTTTGACAAGTTTGATATCCATTGATGCATGTAGTAGAAGGGGAAGCGGAAAGAACTGTTTAATAGTCTGCAAAGAGTATTTTAGGTATTAACTAAGGGTATTTCACTGCAGCCCCATATGTTAAATCATAGTTAGGAAAAAACTCAACTTCATAATTTTATTCGCTTCAGTCACTTTCTTTTTTAAACCAACCAGTTATGTGTCAAACACGGAAGCGCTTCTCAGCGGCGAAAGATGCAAATGTCCTGCAGTAATAGCTTCGAAAAAGGCGGACTGGTTCGAAAATGTGGACTGTTGATACCTTATTTTGAAGACTGCAACCATGATCGCAGTCCTCACAAAAATGTATTATTTCTGAGGACTGCGATCATGAAAAAATGTCATATTTTTGAGTCTTTATAGGACTGAAATCATGATCACAGTCCTTTTTATTAGGATTGCTACCATGATCACAGTCCTCACAAAAATGTCATGTTTTTGAGTCTTAAAGGACTGCGACCATGATCACTATCTTCTTTATTAAGATCGAGACTATGATCGCAATCCTCACAAAAATGTCATATTTTTGAGTCTTTATTAGGACTGCAATCATGATCACAGTGCTTACAAAAACACAATTTCCCAGTATATATTAGGACTGCGACAATGACGTAATCCTCATAAAAATGCCCTAATTTTAAATTAATAAAGTAATGCGGTTATAATCACAGTCTTCTAATAAAGGACTGCGATCATAGTCGCAGACCTCTTCGCAGTTCTCATATCAGCTTCTCTATCATCAACAGACTCCCGTTTACTGACATTGAATAATGCTGAATGCTTTCCAAATCTCTTTTGGCTCATGTAGCCTACCCCAAATACTTGGGACAAATAGCTTAGTTGTTGATGTAGTTGTTGTTGTTTACTTTCCAAATCTAAAATCCTCAACGATCACAAACACAAACAAAACTCATCGTTAGTACGGACAAACGAGATCTGTAAAAAGTCGATCTCAAAAAAAATTTGGTCAGAGGGCTCTGCCCCCTGAGACCCTGGGGAGGGGGGCTCCCTGCCCCCCTTCCAACTCACATGACGACTTGACCGCGTAGGTCGATCTGCAAATTACTCCGCGTCAGAGTCAGAATTGAGGAGAGCGCAACGTCAGGGACGATGGGAATTGATAAAAAAGGAAATGAAAATATATAAAGCAATAGTGGCCCAGAGGAATCAACTTTGGCTGACGTGGATGAAACTGTAGCGAATAAAATAGAGGCGAGTTTTTTTCCCTCGTTATGAAGGAAAGTAGGTGACTGTAACGTATTTTTTCCCCCCTTTTATGTTAGTTATTTAATTTATTAGTTACATTGAACCCATGACTTCTCATGTCTATCCCCTGGCCACTCGTTTACCATGTGAGCAGGGGTCATCAGAAGCATAACAATACTTGATCTGGACCTAAATTTTATCTATAAAAATAATAACAAATTCAAAATTTTCATTAGAATAAGACCCCAACAACCAATGGTGAATCCTTTATGAGCACCGTAGATGGTCCGTATTTAAACAACAAAAAAAAAAAAAAAAAAAAAAAAAGAAAGAAAGAAGAGAGAAGAAAAAGTCAATTCTCCGAGTCCCAAAATCCTCCGACGGGTTCGGGTTTGGGCTGAGCCCAATGGTCCCTTAGATCCCAACAGCCCACCCGACAGCACGCTCAGAAGCGCTCAAAAGCTATAATCACAATGCCGAGGATTAAATTGCAAATTATAACAAATTTATTGAAAAGAAAGGGAGGAACTAAAGAAAGAAAACCCCAGGGTTTCGCCCAAAGGATCAACAATGGCCAGATCCAGAGAGAGGTATTATTTCTTATCTCCCCCTTAAAAAATCTCTTACATTTTCATTACTTTTTAGTTTCTTTTCACAGATTTCTGTAAATTTTGAAGAACCAATCAAATCACCATGATTCTGCTCAAATTGAGCGAAAACCCAAAACCCATCTCATATCCATTCAATCTCCTTTACTTCTCATTTTCATCCTCTAAAACCCTAAACCCATCTCACAAACCTAATCACATGACCCAACACTTGATCAGCTCTTGTGGGTTCTCTCAAGAGAAGGCAACCAAGCTCTCAAGGCACGTCTCCTGCCTCAGCCCCCATCGCACTGCGAACTCAGTCGGGCATTTCTTCAAACACCTCGGCTTCACCGATACCGAGCTCTGCACCCTCATCACCGGCTACCAACACCCTCTCCGCCGATGTGGGCAAGACCGTGCAGTCGAATCTTGATATTCTTCAGTCCATGGGCTTGTCTCAGCCCGCCCTTCCAAAAGTCATTGCGGCGAACCCTCAAGTGGTAGTTCACATTGCCCAGGCTCCACTTCTGGGCGACCCTTTTGAACAACAACAAGAAGAGGATGTGGACGGTTTTTAGCCGGAACCTCGGGCTGATTAATCATGGCATCGATAGGACGGTGGCCCCAAAGTTTGCCCTTTTGAAGGAGTATGGACTGTCTGAGGCTGACAATGGGATGATTGAGGTGAGGGGGCACAGGTTCATCACGAGGATCATCGAGTCAATGGAGGAGGTGCTGAAGAGAGCAAGGAATTGGGGTTTAATTCAGAGTCTTCAATGTATGAGCTTGGCGTGTCATTAGTTAGTAGTATCAGGAGTGTTATGTTGGAGGAGAAGATGGAGTTCTTGGTGGGAAGAGCAGGGTGCGAGCAGTCTTACATTGCTTTGCATGCTTCTCAAGTTTAGATTGGTGAAGAGATTGAAGCCTCGATATTATGTCATGGAGTTACTTAAGTTAAACGGATTGTTTAGCAAAGGAGCTCTCTGTACCATCATGCACCGCTCTGAGAAAGAATTTGTAGACCAGTTTGTTGTCCGGTATAAGGAAACACTGCCAAAGATCCATGAGATTTATGTTGCTGCTCGTGCTGCCAAAAATCCCAATTTAAGTGATATTCAAGGCAAATGGAGTTTTATCTTCTCCAATGTACAACTTATTGTAAGTGAATTCCAACCTTCAGAAGTCTATGTAATGTTCTTTTTTGCACCTACAACTATGAGTGACTACAAGTTTCAAATAAAAAAAAAGGTGTGATACTTTTTGTATAAACTTATTCATGAAACTGGATGTCACTATGGTATGACTTAAATCGACCAAAAAATAGTTGTTACTAGTGGTTTTGAGAAATCATCAATCTGTGTGTTTATTGATTACTAGTTTTGAGTCGTAAATTTTTTTACTCTTTTAAGAGTAAAAACTAATATCTAGTTAAAGCATGCTGTACCTATGCTCTGTATCAGCATGTTTTATGTTCTGAAGGTCTCAAATTTTCTATAAAATTTCAACTTTAATCTTCTTAATTTTGATTCCACACCTTGTTAGATAACACAGCACAGACTTTTGCTGGTGGTTGCAATAGAAGTAGGCTTGAGAACTGATAGGATACAAATTGGATTTGAGTATATCCATTATAAATACCCATACCCTTATTTCATTTAGCGTATATCGGTGAGTATATGGATTTTGAATGGTTATGGCAAGACATATTGATCAGTTGTATGCAGAAGACAGAAGAAGGATGGAGTTTATAGAAAATGAAGCATACCTTGAATTCTATCAGTTTCTATATGACCTCATTGTATTGTATCTAAAAAGCTTGAAACCAAGCAATAGACAAGGACCATTGAAACACACATCATGACATCAAAATTTTTACCGATGTGTTGATTATGCATATTAATTAAAGATCTTAAGTCACATTATTAGTCCTCAGATATTAATCAGATAGGAGGCGGACACAAAGATAACCAAAAACAAAATACCCAACTATTTCAAGAACATGACCATAAAAATAGCTAGAAAACTAGCTAAAAAATTACAGCATAAGAGTTTTCAAGGATGATATATTTGTTACCCAGTTGGTCTATTGTGAGATAGCAGCGAAAGAGTGGGGACTTGATGACTTAAAATCTCGGCAATGTTGTCATCAAAAAGTTTCTGTCAGCATCAAATGCAAGATGTTTTTTTCAGTCTAATATGATTTTATTAAAATAATACAAGTAAACAGAGAAACTCTCCCTTTTTATCTCCACAAATTCAACCTGCCTGAACTCTCAATTGTCCTTTAATGCTGTACTCTTCAGGATTAAACGCTTAGAAATTCTGAGCACAGTCAAGATTGAGGAAAAAGATGAGGATCGAAAGATGAAGCTACTTGCTTGAGAGGCCAGGTTTGTTAGATCGTCTTTGTAACCATTTAATAAGAATTGAGATAAAAAAGTTGAAGGGATTAATAACAAGATGATGGGGACATTCCGTGGAGATTTCTCAAGAGTGTCTTCTTTCTCCTTTCTCTGTCGTGGGGCTGTTTGGATGGCTGGAAGTAAGTGGAAGTGAGGAAATAGGAAATAAGATTTTTTTTTCTTTTTGAGAATTTGTGTTAGACTGTAATTAGACTGTAAATGAGATTTACATGAGTACAAAATTAACTTACAACTTATTACTAATGAGATTTACATTACCATAAAATTAACTGTAACAACACCCTTGAAGTGAGAATATTGTTATGTAAAAAGAAAAAGAGAAAAAAAAAGATATTTTTTATTTTTCTTTTTAGGTGTTTAGATGGACGGAAGTGAAAAATAAGGCCTCTCGCTTCCTTACTCCACGTGTAACCAAACAGAAGAAAAGTAGTGGCTTAGTTTTGTGCTTGAGATTTTCTCATGACTCAACTTCCCAAACTAAAGACCGAAAACCAATTTGGGCCGGGTGTTGACTGTAATTTGTATCTTATCTTCATTTCTAGAAGACTTCGTTTATTTATTCATTTTTTGAAGGGACATAATCCAAAATTTGCAAAGTCATACTCTTTAAATTTTATATTTTTTTCTATACTTTTGTCGCGGGATAAAAATCAAAGATCGTACTCACAGAGAGAGAGGAATCACCAACGAGATGCCGGAGAACGAAGATGTAGAGACCACCGCTGCTGCCATCGTCCCCGCCCTCATCGAGAAGGAGACGAACTCGATGGCGAGCGAGGTGGACCCCCGCCTCCTGAGGGCGATCAAGGCCGCCGCCCGCTCTTCCGACCTCGAGGTCCGCGCCGCCGCGGACTATGGTTTACAGTCGCGGTCTCGGCCACCAACTCGGCGGGCACTGAGACGGATCGGTCTTGGCAACTCGGATCGGTCTTGGACGATACGCGCAAAACGCTACATAGAAAGCTTAAAAATTTTGAAAAAATCACGACAAATCTTAAAAAATGTAGACATCCACATTTATGTATCACATGTCCAAAACATATCACCTAACACACTAAACATAAAGCAAAAGCATAAATACACGCGCCGTCGGTAGAAGCATATCAAAATACATGTACAATATAATAAATTACACAAACTACATTCATAAATACATGCTAATGTAGTTATTTTCACATTGAATTGTGATGAGGCACAAAATCATCATCATATTCATCTCAGCGGTAAGTAGATAAACCGATACTAGTGCTTGTAGATTTCTCAAGTTGTGGTCTGTAGTCATGGACATATGTCACACCATAATGTAGGTCTGATGTCAAACTCAACATTTATATATGACCTTAAAGACTATAAGTTCCACCATCAGCACTATTGTCGCCCTTATTATTGTCATCATCATCACCGCCGCCATCATTATCATTACCATCTTCACCATCATCACTACCTTACATCTTCACCATCACCACCACCATCTCCTTCTCATTCCTCGGAGGGGGAGAGTGGGGAGAGATCGGAAACAAGGAGAGAGAGGAAGGGAAAGGGAAAGAGACAGAGAGAGACGGGAGATGGAAAGGGGGAGAAAGAGAGCGGGTTAGAGAGGGAGGGGGAGAGAGAAACAGACGGAGGGTGAGGGAAAGAGACACAGAGAGAGAGAGAGACGGGAGAGAGAGAGCGGGGGGAGAGAGGAGGGTGAGAGAGAGAAACAGAGGGAGGGAGCGAGAAAGAGACAGAGAAGGGGAGGAACATCACCTGGGGTTGGGGAGGAGCGGCCGGCGGCGATCCAGCGGCGGCGGAGTCCAGATCTAAGCGGCGACGATCGGGCAGCAGCGGCGATCTCCAGATCTGAGCGAGAGAGGTAAGTTTCTTTTTTTTATTTTTCTTTTTTGTCTTTATACCCGTTTGTCACGGGGTGAATATATGTTTCGAGCCGACTCGGCCGAGAATCAGAGTCGACTCGGTCGACTCAGCTGAGTCACGACCGATTCGGCCGAGTCAATGATTCGGCCGAGTCAACCGAGTCAACTCCGATTCTCGATTGAGTCGGTCTCCTTTGAGTTGAGTCGACCGACTCGTGACTCGGACTCGTCTCGGAGCGGGCCGAGACGGATACGACTCAGCCGACTCGTCTCCGACTTGGCCGAGTCTTTAAACCATGCCGCGGACTCCCTCATTTCCCACCTCCTCCGGCCCCACTCCCACGTTCGCTACATCTCCCTTATCACCGACGAGCTCTTCTCCCGCTGCCGCCTCTTCCGCTCCCTACTCGCCCCCAACCTCAACCTCCTCCTCACCCTCACCGTTAGCTTCCGCCGCAACCTCCCCCCTCCCCCCGCCTCCGCTGCCTCCCTCCGATCCAAAAGCATCGAGCTTCTCGAGAAATGGAACGCCGAGTTCGGCCTCCACTACCGCCAGCTCCGGTTAGGGTTTGATTATTTGAAGAATACTCTCCGGTTCCAGTTCCCGAACCGCCTCGGAAACGCTGCCCGCCTGCAGTGGGAGCGGCGAGAGCGATCGCAGCAGATCTTGAGCGGCAAGTTTGAAGACCTAAAGGAGAACTATTCTTCCATCATGGCAGAGCAATTAATGAAATTGGGCATTGTTTGGAGATTATTAGTGTTAAAGATGAGATCTTTGAGGATAATGGAGGAGAAGAGGAATTCAATTTGCTGGAATTGCACAAAATTAGACTGGATTCTTTGAAAGAAGGAGAAACGGTGAGGGAGAACAGCGAGAATAGGACTGTGTTTGATGCACTGAGGGAATTGCACAAGCTTCTTCTTTCGAAGTATTTGGTGACGGTGTAGGAGTGGATATCTGTGCTCATTAGGGTTGATGTCTCTGATAACAAGTTCAGGGATTCTGCACTGAAAGAGCTGATTGATCTTCGGAATGTTATTAAGTCAGTTAAGAAGAGGTGTGATGAATTAGGGCTTGATTTAGATGAGAGACCGATTCCGAGAGAGGAGGAGGAGGATGATTTGTGGGAGGAGGGCAAGATTGAAGTTTGCGTGCCGGTCAATTCTGATGTGCTTGAGAGCTCTGTTGAGAATTGTGTGGATACTCCAAGTACCAGCAAGGGAAAGGGGAAGGAGAATGAGGATGCTGATTTCTCATCAAACAACAGTAAGCATTCTTCGAGCTCGACTTCATTGAAGTCAAGGCTTTTTGCTGAAGCTCCTGTCGTGCCATGGAGTTCATCCTTGGAGGACTGGGGTTCGAGCCGAGATACTTTAGCTAACCACAGGGGCTTGGAGCTTGATAATCATTGGGGTAGAGTGGACCCTGATGCCACGATTCCTGCAGAAAGATTGCTGAGCTTAAACTACATTGTACTTTGTACAAAGAGGAGAGCACTGAAATCCAACCTTGCCTTGCTCCCCTCAGAAAGGGTGAGCTCTGTCAGAGGAGAGATTTGTGGATGTGCCCGTTTCATGGGCCTATTGTGCCGCGAGATGCTGCGGAGAATCCAATGGAACAAAAGGAGACTCGGGAGACTCTTGAAGAAACTAATGGAGAAGTTTCCGCAGAGGCAACCGGCGTGGTTGTTAATTCGGTTGATATGGAGAGTTGCTTAGGGTCAGTTAAGGAAATGACTGAGGAACTGGCGAAACAGGCAGTTAAGAATGTGAGGGAAAGGGAGAAGAAAGAGGTTAATTCGCTGAAGTGAGCAAAACTCGCAAAGGTTCGAGAGCACAATGAAGCAGTCTTGCGAGAGTCTGTGATTGCTTCGACTTCTTACTCGGAAGCTTTTGGACAGAACAAAGAGGCATCAGGCCAGTGTGGAAGTGATGTCAAGGAAAAGAAGGCGACCTTAGCATCCATGCTGAAAAAGAAAGTGACCACAAAGGATAGGCTAGCACAGAGGCTTTTGAATACCCGTGCAAGGGACGCTTCAAGCAGGCAAGTGGCAGAAGGGGCGGATTCAAAGTACAGAGAAGCTTTTCCGAATCAGTGGTAGATGAAGGCAGGCATTTCCTAACTTCTTCCATATATTGTGAAATGCAAAGGTTTTTCTTTTTGCTCATGTCAACTTTATAGAATTGCGTAGAAGAGCTCTTTCTTCTGTCTTTTTTTCTGTTTTGTGCGAAGTTTTGTTTGTCCTCTAATCTGTTATGTTTATGGAAGCTAACATTAAATGTCATAGGTCATTCATTGGAAAAGAACAATAAAGAGTGATGCCATAATGTATCATATAAATAAATATTTGTTGCAAGTCATAAATGGTGTGTAACATCAGTGATCTGTTGTATTGCAAAGTAAAGATCCATCATTGCTTAAACACATGAGGTGCAGGTTATTACTTGTGATGCAAAGAATCATCCTAACCCTCATGGTTTCATTTGGGCCTTTAATTATTTAGTTTGTACAGAAATCTATGGTTGTTGAAATGTTTAAGGTGTGGGTTTATTATTCGGGTTGGAAATGAGTCTCAGCCAAATAAAAACCAATAATGATTACTATCTATGTGGTTTTGTTTGGCCTCTATATTCTAAGTATTGGAATTCACAAACTTACATGTAAGTTCAATTCAAGCACTTAATAAAAGTCTGATTTAAAATTCTAATCATAAATATTAGATGACCAAGTAAATGAAATTTGTGGATATTCTTTTACTGGAAATCCAGACATTCAGATCATAAGCAACCTATTGGATCCTTGGTAAAACGTTAACGAATATGGTGTATATCAAGCATTTTGAGCACAACCTTTTCAAGAGTGAAAACTTACAGAGTGCCAGTTAGCTGGAGCATATCTTTTGAATAGTTTAGCTCTTATTTGTACTTGGCATGCTTGACTTTTTTGCACTCACGTCTGAAGTTTTAGATTTCTTAATGTGCATTTAAGGTTTATTCTTTTTAATCTTGATTCAGTGGCTCGGTCATTGCACATCATGTCTTTATTCAGTTGATTTCATTTGTATGCTATTATGTTTCCTACTTCTTACAAGCTCAAAATCAATTGTCTAAGCATTCAATTATTGTTGGTAGTTAGTTGTATACGCTATTACTTTCATTTTGGTTCATTTGGGGGAACTTTACATTGGCACTTTATCTGGATTTTTCCCGTACTGGCTTTTGAGTCTTCTTGATAAAATTTGCAATTTGTGCTTGAACACTACTTTTAGATCTTTTATTTGAGAGCATTCTTCTCTTGGAAGCAGTTCGAGCTTAAGAAGGGTGGGCTCTATCTGAGGAGAGATTTGAGAGTTTGACTATTTCATGCACCTATTGTTCCACTAGAACAAAATAGGGTGACTTTTGGAGCAAAAAGTCTTTTCAGTGCCAATGGTACAGATGTTTCAAGTTGGCAAGTTTCACGAGGGGGAGATTAAAAGGAAAAGAAGCTTTTCTGAATCAATTGTAAGGGAGTGATTTTTTTTTTTTAATTTTTAAAATCTACTTTTGTCAAATATTTAAGTGCAAAGGTTCTCTTTCCTTTTCTTTCTCTTGTCAAGCTTGTGGGTAGTGTAGAAAAGCTCTTTCTTTTTCTCTTCTTTTTTGCTTCAGAAGTGCAAAGTTTTGTTTTTCATTATTTTTCTTTTTATGGTTATGTAAGCTAACTATTAAACTACAGAACATTCCATCTGCATTGATTTAAAAACAAATTTACAAAATACAGTTACATAGAATCATGACTAATCCTCAACCCACCCCCATAAAAAACTAAATCCTATTCAAACTATGAATCATAATACTAGTATGAATATAAGACTCCAAGTGCTGTTAGGATTCTTGGACCAAACAACTTTACTAATTTAACTAATTTACCAATTATATCTACCACCTTTTTTCATATTCATGATGGTATAGTATCAAGGTTTATGTGACAAAAACTGAAAACAAATGCTGAAACAGCAAAAGTTCTGAAATAAATACTGAATTGTCGACACTAATGCCAAGCAACTGAATTGGTACTTCGAATTATTAATTATTGATGTTGACGCCAAATTGTTGAAATGCAACCTAAATCAAACCAAGTGGAAGTTGCAAATCAAACCAAACTGAATTTAAGCTAAACTCAACCGAAGGAAAAAAAAACCTACCTTTGAATCATAATCTAAATTGAACTCAAATGTTAATTTCTTTGATCCTCCATGAGAATCTTAAACTAACTCAAATGACAATCTCTCTGCTTTCCCTTGGGATCTCAATCAGAAACTAGGAGATTCGACTCATGTTGATAAATTGAGCATATCTTATATCAAAATATTAAAGTTCTAATTTGTCAGAAAGAAAAACTAATGAACCGTAATATTTGCTCAGGTCACTTTTTAACATTATCTAGATTCCAAGTTGAAAATACCTTGCAAATTGGGCTTTGCCAAAATAAGATAGTTTCTAGCAGATTCTACACATTTTTACTAGATTGTGCATATTTTGATTGTTTATTATCGAAATATTATGATTCTATATTCTTTCACAACAAGACTCGATGAAGTATAATTTATATTCATGTAACTTTGCTGGTTAAGTCATAATCTTAAGCAAAAATACCTTACAAGTTGGGATTTTCTCTCAAATGAAAGTACCACTTTTTCCTCCCATTGACATTTTTCATTCGTTTCAACATACTATATCTTTGTGCACCTCACATATTTTTTTTCCTCCCATTGACATCCTCACGTGGCTTCTGATCATCATGTGATTATCATCAATTGGAAATAGTTGTACTACCTATCACCTCTCTATACATTTTAAATAAATTTTCATTCTTTTTAGTAATATAATATTATATATTTGTAAACCATCTCATAATTAACATGTAATAGTAATTGCATTATCTAATCTTTCTTCGTCATTTTCTCCTTCTCTGTCTTCCTCCCTCCCTCTCTCTCTTTTTCTATCCCACATTTGTTTCTCGGTAACATTTTGGATTATGTTTTCAGTTCTCTGATATGAGTCTATATTCATGAACTACTTTAAACGTCATCATGTTCACCAAATCAAATGAAAATTGCATAATTGCACAGAACTTGCACAATGTGAAAATTACAAACTCCTGAATGCAAACAAGATTATCCCCAGCACTTGCACTTCCTTTTAGTCCCCTTGAAAACTCCAATCGCAGCCCATCAAAATTTCCATTAGACCCAAAGTGTGAAATTGGAGCCCGGTTGTTTTTTTTTTTTTTTGGGGGGGGGGGGGGGTGAATTTCCTGTAGGTTTGAGGCTTAATAGCCATTCGGGTAGAGTGGATTCTGATGCTGTGATTCCTGCAGAAAAGATTGCAGAGCTTAAACTTCATTGTACAGTCTACAAAGAGAGAGCACTGAGATCCAACCCTGCCTTGCTCCTCTCAGAAAGGGTGGCCTCTGTCAGAGGAGATATGAGGGTGTGCCCGTTTCATGGGCCTATTGTGCTGCGAGATGCTGAGGGGAATCCAATAGAACAAAAGGAGACTTGGGAGACTCTTGAGGAAACTAAAGGAGAGGTCTCCACAGAGGCAACCGACGTGGTCGCTATGGTTGATATGGATAGTTTCTTAGGGTCAGTTAAGGAAATGACTGAGGAACTGGCAAAACAGGCTGTTAAGACTGTGAGAGAAAGGGAGAAGAAAGAGGTTAATATGCTGAAGCGAGCAAAACTCGCAAAGGTTTTCAAGAGCACAATGAAGCAGTCTTGCGAGAGTCTACGATTGCTTCAACTTCTTACTCGGAAGCTTTCGGGCAGAACACAGAGGCATCAGTTCAGTGTGGAAGCGATGTCAAGGAAAAGAAGGCGATGTTAGCATCCATGCTGAAAAAGAAAGTGACTACGAAGGATAGGCTAGCAAAGCGACTTTTGAATACCTGTGCAAGGGATGTGTCAAGCAGGCAAGTTTCGCAAGGGGAGGATTCAAAGTGCGAGAAGCTTTTTCCAATCAGTGGTAGATGAAGGCAGCATTTCCTAACTTCTGTGAGATATTGAAATGCAAAGGTTTGTCTTTTTTCTCATGTCAGCTTAACAGAATTGTGTAGGACAGCTATTTCTCTGTGTCTTCTTTTTTGCTTTGTGCAAATTTTATGTTTGTTATTCTCTTTCTGTTATGTTTATCAAAGCTAACATTAAATGTCATATATTATTCATCGGAAAAGAACAATAGAATTTTATTGCAAGTCACAAATCCTGTATAACACTAGCCGTCTATTGTATTGCATGTAAAGATCCATAATCGATTAAACATTGAGTTGCAGGTTATTAACTGCGATGCTAATGACTTCTAGCATATAAAAGTCAAATCAACCTAACTATTGTGGCTTCATTTGGGCTTCTAAATTATTTAATTTGAACAGAAATTTATCATTTTCGAAATGTTTAAGCTGTGCCTTTATTATTCGGGTTGCAAATGAATTTCAGCCAATTATAATAATTATAACCTATCTGGTTTTGTTGGACCTCTATATTCTAAGTATTGGAATTCACAAACTTACGTGTTTCAATTCAAGCGTTTAATAAAAGTCTGATTTAAAATTCTAACTATAAATAGTAGATGACCAAGTGAATGAAATTTGTGGATATTCTTTTATTGGAAACCACAACAGATCTCAAGCAACCTATTGGATCCTTAGTAAAAGGTAAATGGATATGGTTGATTTCAAGCATTTTGAACACAATTTTTTCAAGACTGAAAACTTACACAGCGCCAGTTAGCAGGGGCATATCCTTTGAATACTTAAGCTGTTATTTGTACTTGGCATGCTTGATTCTTTTGCGCTTTCGTCTGAAGTTTCTGAGTTCTTTATGTGCATTTAAGGTTTATTCTACTTAATCTTGATTCAGGGGGTAGGTCATGTCTTTATTTGGTTGATATGCTATTGCATTTCCCAATTCAATTGTCTAAGCATTCATTTGTTGTTGGTAGTTGTATATGCTATTTCTTCCATTTTGAATTCATTTGCAGGAACTTCACCTAATAAGCACTTTATCTGGATTTTGTTCCTGGTACTGTCCTTCGAGTTTCCTTGAAAGTAAAATTTGCTATGTTTTATCTTTTTCATCAGAACATTGCAGTGCTTGCCCTCTCTTTGGAGCATCAAAAGGAGATTAATGAACAAGTTTTTGTTTACCTAATATTGTAAAGTCAGAGATCTTGTTATCAGCTAGGGATACTTATAATGGAATTTGCCCCATATGCACCTAAACGAGTTGGTCTTATTTTTATTGAGCTTTAATTTGTCAAAAAGATGCTTATTTGCTTTAAAAGTACATAGGGTGATTGCTTATGTAGTGTGTAGTTATTGGCATCAATGAGCAATGTTCGTATATATAATATCGCATAGCATGATTGGTGATGTACTTCTAGATTTCATTGAGCATTCAAGGTTTATTCTACTCAAATCTCGATTTGATGGCTAGGTCGTAGCATTCATATCTTTCTCGAGTTGATTGCACTTTGAATGCTGTTATGAGCAACAGAGCCAGTGACTAATCCTCTAAGCCTTCAGTTGTTGTGTGTACTTGTATCTGCAGTTATTTTTTTATATTGAATCCGTTGTCTGGAAACCTTTTATATGTTTCTATCTTGAGATTATCTGCATTCCTGATTGCAACTTTTCAAAGTTTACAGTTTCCAAACTCTATTTTTTATTAACTTTTTTTTCTTGATTTTGATATGATACCATGATACGCTAGGATTGTTGCTCGTTTTATGTCAGATGACACTGCAGGAAGAATCACTGTTTTCAGTACTTGTATTGACAGAGTGTTTTCATTAAAAACTTATTAACGAAACGCGGGAGATCACTGAGGCCTAAAAATTCAACGGCCTAAAAATTAATTATTCATCGATCTCGACATCACTGAGGCTGAAGGTTTTCTGTGAAGCTCCTGTTGTGATGTTGGAGTTTGGAGTCGAGATGTTTGGGGTAGCTGCAGTTGCTTGCAGATTGGTAACTAACTGGGGTGCTGTAACAACTAAAATAAAGGAAAGAAAATTAATATTAATATATAACAATCAACCTATTAGTAATAATATTAGTATTGTGATATTGTGCGATGGAGTGCTATTGTATAAAACGGAAGGTCTGATGTGAAATGTTTTAATGTTAATTTTTAAATTTATATGAGATGATTATTGAGTTGTTGATGATAAAATTTAAACTAAATTCAGAACAATGAGAAAAGGGTAAGTTATTATCTCTCTGAAAATTTGTGATTATTGTTTCCTCGATTATTCTTTTTTCCGGAAAATTTCATCTTACTTTAGCAATAATTGTCAGCCCTAAACTTGATTATAGAAATAAATTTTAATTCTTTAATATATTCTCAGCACTCACTTAAATATCCAATGGACATGGAAGTGAGTTTGATTAGTAAGATTAATCCAAAATTGACATAAATTTCTAGGACTCACAAATTTTACTTTATGGATTATTTGTCTTATCACTATCTTTAAATTTTACTAAAAACAAAGAAAAGGGGTAAATTAGTTAAACAATTAAATACAAGAAAAGAAACAAACTTCTTCAATTCTCTAAGAGAGATAATTGTAATAATAGTCTTTTAACACTAAATTAGATGAAAGCCTACTTTCTAAAGTATTAAGAATGTAGATACTTTCACTTTAAATTGGTTAAAACACCACTCAAATTCGAGATCAACACTCTTGAATTTGAGTGATCTACTACTTATAAAGTAGCTAGACAAACAGTGGAGTTCACCCATTAAAATGAAAGATTTGTTATGCCTCCATCAATCTACAATAAAACAATGTAATAAGAGTAAAACATGTGCAAATTGAGAATCATAACTATAAAACAAATAATTAAGAGATTAACCACATTCAACACTCAAAATATAAAGTTCACCCTCAAAGTTTATTTTTCAGAATTATGAGAACACAGAATTTCACAAATTATGGTAAAACAATAAAGTCACACTCATCATCATAATACCAATAACAATAATCTCATTAAAAGCATGGTTAAAGATCAGAACAACAAAAAGCCCATCACATCAAATAGAATTATGAAGATACGAACATATTAAGGGCTTATTTAAGGAAATTTGTGTCAACAATTTATATTTTATTGGTCTTATACTTGAAAAATATCAGAGAATCAATTTGGGTTCATACTTGGGCGATCAACGACAGAGGCTATTCATTTGCTTCGTCAACTTATAGAGCTTGCGCATGATCTTTATTGAAAGCTTATGATAAGGTGCAAAGAGAGGTATTATGTTGGACATTGATGAAGAAGAGAGTTCCCATCAAATATATTGACATAATTAAGGACATGTACGATGGAGTAGTGATAAATATCAGAACTTGTGGAGACATAACAAATGATTTTTCTATCATAATTGGATTGCATCAAGGATCTGCATTGAGTCTCTTCTTATTTGCTATAATGATGGATGAGCTTACTAGAGCTATTGAGGATGAGATATCGTGGTGTATGCTATTTGTTGATGATATTGTCTTAATCGATGAGACGAGAGTTGAGGTAAATGCCAAATTGGAGGTATGGAGGTAAACTCTTAAATCTCGAGGTTTTAGATTAAGTAGGGCCAAAACAGAGTATATGGAGTGCAAATTCAGTAAACAGGAAATCTAAGATTATACTATCTTGACACTAGACGGACAAGAAATACCGATGAACAGTCATTTTAAGTACCTATGTTCTATTATCCAAAAAGATAGGGAGATCAATAGTTATGTCAACCATAGGATTGAAGCCGGCTGGTTGAAATGGAGAAGCGCAATAAGAATTTTATGCGGCCGTAATATTTTGTTATGGCTGAAGGAAAAATTTTATCGGACTGCTATTAGGCCAGCTTTACTAGATGGCACAGAATGTTAGGCTATAAAGAGATATCATGCTTAGAAGATGAGTGTAGCAGAGATGCTCATGCTTCATTGGATGTGTGGTAACACGAGGAGAGATAAGATGAGAAATGAAGATATTCGTACTAAGATTGGCGTAGCCCTATAGAAGAGAAGATGAGAGAAAACCACCTACGATGGTTTGGTCATGTGCGACGTAGACCAACAGATGCGCCAGTCCGGCGAGTAGAGCGTATCAAATTAGGACAAGTTAAATGAGCGCATGGGAGACCGAAGAAAATATGGATGGAGGTGATACGACAAGATATAGAGGCTAAAGGTCTTAATGAAGGCATATTGCTCGATAGGAATAAGTGGAGAAAGCTGATCCATGTGCCTGATCCAGCGTAATTCTCTTTTGGTTCATGTAGCCTACCCCAAATACTTGGGACAAATGGCTTATTTGTTGTCGTTGTTTGTGGTCTAATACTTGAAAACAGTCTTCAATCTCAGTTTTCGTTGAGAGGCTTGATCTGGGGTCAGAATGTGGGCAGAGGCTTTGTGTCAACACTAAGGGCCTGTTTGTTTCGTTGCAAACGTCGCAAGTCGTAAGTCGTAAAATGAGAATGGAAAAAATGATCTGTAGCAGAGAAAATATATTGTGTTTTACGGTGTTTGGTTGATAAAGTGAAGTGTAAATGGAAAAGTATATTGTGTTTTACGGTGTTTGGTTGATAAAGTGAAAGTGTAAATGGTAAAGTATATTGTGTTTTACGGTGTTTGGTTGGTAATGTAAAAGTGTAAGTGAAAAGTTGACCACAAAATTAACTATAGCAGTGATTTAAATATTATAAATACTATTAAATTAAATCTACTATTGCAAATTAAATTGTATTAATAAATTTGAGATAAAAAATTAATAATCTTAATATTTATTTATAACAATAATATTAATAAAATATTAGTATAAATAGCAAAATATTACTAAAATATTAACTAAATAAATAATATAAAATTTTAAGAAAATCTAAAGAACGTTAATAAAATTTTAAGAATACTAATAAAATATAAATATTAAAAAATGTTACAACAATAATAAAATATAGTTATAATATTATAATATTAAAAATACATGAAAATTATTATAATATAAATTTTATTATAATATTATTGTAATATTATAGAAATATAAAATAATAAAGTAAAATATAATTATAATTTAATAATAAATTATCATTATATTATTATTATATTGAATTATTATTACAATATTAACATAATAAAATATTAATATAATAATAAAATATATTCTGATATTAATAAAGTATTTTTTTATATTAAAAAATAAATAATTAAATATATAGTAATTTTATATTAAACTATAATGCTGTTATATTAATAAAATATTAACTCTAAATAAAATAATAAAAATTGAAATAAGTATTAATAAAGTAATAAAATATTAAATTAAAATATTAAATTAAAATAGTAAAATATTAAATATTAAAACAATAAAAAAGTTAAAGATTAAAAATATAAAATAATTAAATAAGAAATTGAACACTATTAAAATATTAAATATTTAATAATATTTAATTATATATTAAAAAAATAAATAATTAAATATATAGTAAAGTATCATATTGTTATATTAATAAAATATTAACTCTAAATAAAATAATAAAAAATGGAATAAGTATTAATAAAATAATAAAGTATTAAATAAAATATTAAATAAAAATATTAAATTAAAATAGTAAATATTAAATATTAAAACAATATTAAAAACAATAAAAAAATTAAAGATTAAAAATATAAAATAATTAAATAATTAAATAAGAAATTGAACACTATTTAAAATATTAAGTATTTAATAATATTAAATTATATATTGATTATCCAGTAACTGTTTTGAACTGTAAGTGTATTACAAGTGAGAGTTATATGACCACAAAATTAACTGTAGTAACTGCAAGTGGGAAAATATGAGTGTAAAAGTGAGATTTACATGACCACAAATTTAACTGTAGCAACTGCAAGTGGGAAAAGAAGAGTTGCAAAAGTTTTTTGCATTTTGCATTTTGTAAACGAAACCAAACAAGTGTAAAATGTAAAGTTGCAAAAGTTTTTGCATTTTGCAAACATTTTGCAAGTTACCAAACACGCCCTAAATATTCTATTAAACAACACCTATTACTATTAAAATGAAACACCATGCAAATTATTAAACAAAAACAATATAGTAATGAGTATGTTAAACTCAGATATCATTCATGCACTCTTGGAAATTATATATCTTGGATATCTTTGATTGGTCAAAGTGTATCAACTAGTACATGCTCACACTTAGATCTTATATACAATTTTCCTATAAAATGAAGAATCAATATTTCTTCTATCAACATGAAATATCAAGAATGAAAACTGAATTTAAATTCTTAAGTTGTAAAGATTCAATACAAACTCCGAACAAAAGACATTAGATCTCCATCAAAAAAATTCATATTAACCAGCCCTCATTGCAGCATGTGTATTATCTCACCTCCTCCTTGTAATTAAAACAAGAGTTAGTTTACTTGTTTAGAAAATAATAGTATCACTAGCAGTACTAAGGAACATTTTCTTCTATATTAAAAGCTATATGAGAAAAATTACAAGATGAAATTATGATTGTTATATTCTTGTCATTGTTAACTGATCTTCTTAATTGATAAATGTTTAGGATTGTTGAAACTCTACAAATTGTTTACTTATTTTGTTGAGATTGTTATGCGACAGGTTGGAAGAATTGCATCTGACGAGCTTTCTAAAGAAGATTTTATTAAAAGTATATATGTGCAGCTTTAAATCAAATAGGAGCCGTTCTTATAACATTTTCAGATAAGCAACTACTTGACTGCTTCTGCATCATATGATCCTGCCACATTTGCACAAGTCATAACAGCAATTCACATAAAAAAATAAAAATTCTGAAGTGCAGGTTTCTTATTTAGTTTTAGTTTTTATTATTATTTTGTTTTAGTTTGTCTCCATTTTTTCTCGTACATTATCTGCTTTGTCCTATGTTACAGTCTTTTTTTTTGTTTTTGGCTTTAATTTTCTTGTTAAGCTTCTCATAATTTTCTCGTACTAGTTCTCTATTCATAATAGAAACATAAAATTGTTTATTTATTAGGAATCTCATCTCTCTCTTCCTTGGTATTAATTTGGCTCTGACATCCTTGTTAAACTTCTCATAATTGCATTTTATCTTTCATGTGAGTCTTAATTTATAGTAAAAAGAAATAAAATCCTTTATTTATTAGGGATCTGATTTCTCTTTTATTGACATTTCAAACTCAGGAAACCATTGTAAATTGTCATCTTATCTTTTATATAAGCTTTTAAACATGCAAGAATTGAATTTCCATGTCAAGGAAGAATCTCACTTTATATGCTCATCTTATCTGTAATACATTGCCATCTCATAGCCTTAATTTCTAGCATTAGAGTTTCATTTTCTTAAAATATTTGAGCTTATAAAGTGCATCCTATACTCAATGAAACAACATATTCTGCTATTTTTTATGTAAAATATTTGGTACTTTATCAATATTATTGTCATCTCTTTTTGTGGCTTGACCCTTTTTCTGTAATTATATCAATATTTCAGTGCTGAACATGTTGAAAAGATGCTTTACATGCTTCGAAATCCTTGAACCGTTCTGTGAGAATGTGCTAAGTTTGTTCTTCTCCGATCACAATAGATCTTGAAGCAACAAATATAATTTGCAATAAAGTAACAAATTAAAAGAATCACAATATGAACTTCTATTACATGAACTCAACAAGCCACAAGAAAAAAGAAATAAAAACACAATTTACGCTGTCAAGAATTAAGAATCTACATATTTACATGTGGGGTTTAAAATGAAACACCAATCAAGTTACTATTAAAATGAAACGCCACGCAAAGTATTAGACAAAAACAATGTAGTAATGAGTATGTTAAACTCAAATATCATTCATGCACTGTTGGAAATTATATATCTTGGATATCTTTGATTGGTCAAAATGTATCAATTAGTACATGTCCACACTCAGATCTTATATATAATTTTTCTATAAAATGAAGAATCAATATTTCTTTTATATATTATGTTGTATAGAAAGGTAGATGGTTTTTTGCATGGATGGTTATTCGCGTCTCTAATTTCTCTCCGATCTCTCTCTCAACTTCACTAAACCCTAGCCTAGCTTCACTTGTGCTACCCACCCCCCCCCCCCACCCCCCGCGGATCTCTCAAGAAACCCGAATCCTAGCCTCCCTCCCTCTTAAACAAAACCCGAAACCCTAATTTCAGCTTCTTGAAATAAGAGAAGAGAAGGTTACTTAGAATCTATGGCGGCCGATTTCAAGAATTTGTGAGTTCCCCTCAATTCCTCTCTGTTGCTGTTGTTTTGTAATGACAGTTTCTTTAATTTCTTCTTCTTGGCTGAATTTCGTGTTTTTCAGAGATTTTGTAAATTTTCTGATCGATGCTTTATTGTTCTTAAGAAGTTGGCAAACTTCATTGTCCGTTCATTTCTTTCTCTACTCTGCACTGTTTTTATTCTTTCAGCGAGTGCGGCAATCTTTCTTTGAAGAGGAGAGGAGAAGACGATGCAAATTCATGCCGGCCAATTTAAGGAAGAAAATACATCAAACAACTTTAAGTTGCCGCTAATTTCTCAATTTTATCTCTATTTTGTAACGGTACATTTTTTTGAGAGAAAAATATTCTTTTTCTTTGTTGAGGTTTGTGATTCGTCCTGGATTTTGCAAAATTTCTGATGGACTGTTATGTTTTCAGAATTTGGTGAACTTCATTATCTGCTTGTTTATTTATTAAACTGCATCCTCTTTCACAATAAAGCTTGCCCCTTTCAACAGTGTGTAATTTGTTATTTAATTTTAAAAATTTTCGTTAGTGACGAAAGCCAAAAGTAATGTTGAAATCCAACAGAAGACTACATGCCTGCTGCCTCTATTTATTAATCAACCTGTTTTTCTGTTCTTTAACTGCAATCTGCTGTCCCACCTGTTTGCCCTTTTCTTTGATTGTTTTTGCCATGAAAAATGCTCTTTTTAATGAAATTTTTGCTGAAAAACTTTTTAGTGATGACAGTTTTGTTCTTGATCTGTTTACAGAATAGAGGATTTCCAGTTACCATACTTTTGTTGTTGATCTGTGGAACCTAATTTATCAGAGATCACAATGCAATTTGTCTGAACGTCCTGTACTCCGACAGATCCAGCAGTAAGGAACCAAGTGAACGTCTCTCTGGGATCTGACACGCTGCCAATGTTGAGAGGGAGAATCGATCAACTCTACTCTGATTACATGCATGAGATGGGAAGATAGGTGGGGATTACCTATTACATACAATGTCATTGTGGTAGGTGTCCAGTCCCTTTGTTCCCTTTGTTTAACCAAATCATTACACAGAGTAATTCTGTACTTAGTTCTTTTTTAGCTGTTGCTGATTTGTGACTACAATATCATCACATTTCATTGTTTTAGCATACTTATTTAACCGTGGAAGATTTGGGATACTTTTCAGGAAATTAAAGTTGGGATGAGGTACCCATCATTCTCTTAGAACGTTGGGACTTAGAGATTCCCTGAAGTTAGAGAATTCCAATGAATGAGGTAATATCCGAGAGCAGAATATATTCCCCCTTCTTTCCTGCATAACAAAGCATGGAAAATGAAATTGTTCAAAAATTTTCTGTTTTTACGGTTTTTATCTTGCATATACTCCTATATTGTTTTATAATTCTATCTATCAGTTTGTTAGCATTGATCTCTTATTAAATTCCTTGACATAGTATATCCCGCACAAATCTTAGCTCATCACAAATATAGAAAACCTCATTGAAGTCATCAAAATGTTGAGTATAAATTTGCTTACCAGTGATATATCGTTTCTACTAATCTTCTCCAGGGGTTTATCAAATATAGAAACCTTATTTCTACTTTCATTTCTACAAATATAGAAAAACTAATTGAAGTCATCAAAATTCTGCCTAATTTCTCCACACGTTTATTGGTAGCAATCCCTGCTAAGAGGAATTCTATACTTCTTTGACCACTTAAAGAAATTAAATTCTCTAAAATTTTTCCAATTAGCATAGATTAGTAGGAGGTAGCAACAACTATTGAACACACACAAGAATTTTACAGATGAACAAACCTATGAAATCCATTTAACTTTTGTAAATTCCTTAAACAATCTCTAGCCGAATTGTATGACTTCCAATTATATTCTTAATTTTGTGAATATAGTCTTTGGCACCCTTCCCATTATGCTAATTACGTCGTGGACAACCTCCTGATATCAACCTTTTACCAATTCATATTCAATATGATATGAACTTCTTTATCATTCTTGATTAAAGGTGAATGTGAATTGACATCTTTTAATACTTATGTTTATACTCCAAATCTTATAGCTTGAAACAAGTAAAGGGTTTCGACAAGTCTATTCCTGGCGTACCCTTGGGAATTCTGAAATAACTAACAGAACTTAGATTATATTTTTTTATGTTTCAATCAACTTTCACCTGGTAAATTGGAATCTGAATCCGATACATGTTATCAGAGTGTCAGTTTCATTTATTAACATTATCATATTCTGGAAGTCTTTGCTATGTGCATCAAAAATGTTTTGCAGAAGGCATTTACTTCTCACATGTTTAACAAGGCCCTCTTACTGTTAGTATTGTAACATTCACTACAAATCAAGCTTAAAAAACCCTGAAAGAATTTGATTTTCCATCAGAACTTGGTAGACTAAATCAACTATCCTTCCATTGATACACTGCTTGCATTTTAAGTCTTGATCTTATATCATCTGTCGCTTTGGTGTTACTGACACTGTATATTTGGCCACTTGTTATAATTCCCTTTATGCAAACAAATCATCACACAAAGTAATTCAGAACAAATAAATTTGCTCTTCTTTTGTTGTTGCTCATTTGACCTCGTGACTGCAAAATCATCATATTATCATTGTTTTAACATACTTATTTAACTGTGGAAATTGTGGTCTCTTTCAGGAAATTGAAGTCGGGGCTGAGGTACCGTCATTCCCCGAGAACATTGGGAGTTGGAGGTTCCCTTTAGAGAGTTCCAATGATAGGATAAGGTAATAACCGAGAACATAATATATCCCACTTTTTTCCTGCATAACAAAGCATGGAAAATAAATTGAACAAGCTGTACTGATATCAAATACTTTCATAACAGTTTCACATAGATATGTTTTCCTTAAGTGCATGAATGAACTTCTCTGCTTTCACGAGTCTTTGACTGTAATAATTTAGTCCGGACACAACTGCCTTGAATTACTTGCCTTCTCTTTTTATGAAAACTTTAAAATCTAATAATGAAAGTACATCTGCAAGACATACCTCTCTCTAAATACTAGCTTTGCTTTATTTCCCTGTCATTGCATTTGATCCGGAGCCTCCCCCTTACTGTTGATGGCTTATATATTGGAATAATTCCGAACATTCTTTTCTAGTTCTGGAAGTATGCTGTTCTAAAGATTCAATTCCCCTCTGATCTCTAATTTTTCTCCAATCTCTCTCAACTTCAGTAAACCTAGCCTAGCTCACTTCAAGTCTCTCCCTCCGATCTCTCAATCTCTAAAGAAACCTGTTTTTTATTTTATTTTAGTGGGATTTTGAACAGTCACAATTTCTTTTCTTTTTTGGGGATTTTCTGGGAATAATTTTTCTAAGCTTTCTTTTTCTTTGAGGGAAAGTGTTTTTTTTTGTGTTTTATTATTGTCTTGTGATTAAAAATTATTTAAACACTGGAAACGTGATTAGCAATGTGAAACCATCTGCATGACCAGTGACAAAAATATCCAGAATCCCATCATTATTGATCAAAATTACTGACCAAATGACAAAGGTTGCCCATATCAGGTACTTGCATGCCCATGTCGTTAAGTTCTGAAAGCCCCTGCCTCACGCGGGGGCTCCTTCCTTGTTAACATGAAATATAAAGAAAGAAACTGAATTTAAATTCTTAAGTTGTAAAGATTCAACACAAACTCCAGACAAAAAGCAGGTGTCACTATTGCACAGTGGTAAACTTCTTTGCAATAGGCAAGAGGTCTTGGGTTTAAACCCCTGCTTGCACTAGGATACGATCTATATTCCACAATAAAAAAAGCCTCTAGACATTTAAAAAAAAAGATCTCCACCAAAAAACTCATATTGACCAGTCCTCGTTACATCATGTTGTATTGTTCTACCTCCTTTCTGTAATGAAAACAAGAGTTACTTGTTTAAAAAATAATAATATCACTAGCAGTACTAATGAAAATTTTCTACTTTATTACAAATTATACGAGAAAAATTACAAGATGAAATTAGAAAATTCACCCCCTTGCGCAATCCACATATCACCTTCTCCTTCTTCGAGACCTGCACCTTCTCATCATTGTATTCATCATACACTTTGCTCTTAATGTATCCAAAGAAAGAAAATTGTGAATATGTATTTAATTTATTTTATCTTGTATATGAAAAAAAGAAGAACTGCAATAAATGTTGAAGTGAAAAGATACTCCCCAGTTTCTCAGATCATCTACTGCGGCTAAGAGAATCGATTTTGTCATTCTTGGGCTATTTTATTATCTTATTTCCCTTTCTATCATTTCCAATGTGTTGTGTTAAGTTATTAGTATTTGGGTTATTATCCATATTTACCCATATACTCTCCGTGTCTTCTATATATATCTTGTAACTCTCTTTTATCTAATATACAAATCGATCCTTAGGGTTCACTATTTCTCTACATGGTATCAGAGCAATAGGAAACCCGAACCATCTCAAAATTCCCTTCCTCTTCAAAATTGTTGCCGCCACCCTCCAAGGCCTCCTACACATGCCGCCGGCGTCTCCATCTTCTTTAACAAAGGCCGCCACCTCCATCTTCTCCAAAAATATTGCCGCCACCTCTCCAGGGCCTCCACCACTTGCCGCAACCTTTCCAAGCCTCCACCACTTGCCGCAACATCTCCAAGACATCCAACAATTGCCGCCAGCCTCCTCACCCTCTCCAAACAGTGCCACAACCTGTCAAAGATCAGATTTTTACTTCAGATCTGGTCTTCTTGATGCTCCACAAGACTTATCTGCTGAGATCTGATCCGTTAACTGCTTAAAAATCAGAATTTTACATCTGATCTGACTATTTTGATGCTCTACAAGACTTTCCTGGTGAGATCTGTTATGTTTATTGTTTAAAGATCAGATTTTTTATATTTGATCTGACTTTTCTAAGGCTATCTATACTACTATCTGGTAACTAAGTTACTTGTTTTTCATCATTATTGGCTGTTTACTGCTACAACTGGCTATCTTTCTGGTGATTTCTATAACTGCTATTATGTCTAAGACCACAAGTTCCTCCTCTACTATGATTTCCTCTCCGATGGTTGAGACTTCTGCCCCTAAGACGATGTTGGAGATTACGGTGAAGTTAAATGACTCCAACTACCTATTATGGGCGCAGGCGTTCCGCATATTCATTGGCGCTCAGAATAAATTGGCTCACCTCTTACAGCCTTCCACCTGCTGATGCAGATCCCACATGTGTGACTTAACTTACTGAAAATTATTCTGTGATGACATGGCTTCTCAACAGTTGAAAGAGAAGATTAGTGATAGTGTCATGTTTCTACCCACTGTTAAGGACATGTGGGATATACTGAAGGTGATATATGGCAACGAGAAGAATTCTTCGAGGGTGTTTGAGATCTATGAGCACCTACTTGAGCTTAAAAAGGGAGACAAATCTGTGCCTGAGTTCTATGGAGAACTCAAAGGTCTGATTGATGAGTTAGAGGTGTATCAACCATCTGTTATTGATGCGACAACACTGAAAGGGTATCATCAGGATTTCACAGTGTCAAAGTTTCTATCTGGCTTGAGTCCTACACTACGATCTCAGGTTCATTGTCAGATTTTGGGAGAAGATAATATTCTCACGTTGACTGTCACCTTCTCGAGAGATATGCGAGTATTTACTAGAGCTGATGTTTCCTCTGCACCTTTCATTGAGCAGTCTGTCATGGTTTTTGGACGTGGCCGTGGTTGTGGCAGCGATTTTGGTGGACGAGGACGTGGATTTGTTGGAGATGGACGTGGCTCGTATGGAGGCAGACAAAGTGCCTCTGAAAAAGGACCCTGACAATGCAGGCACTATGGACGTAGTAATCACATCTCCAAGAAGTGCTGCGAGAAATTTGGTCGACCTGAGTGGGCACGGCTTTCTGAGTCTGATTCCTCTGCTCCGCGTAGCACTCCTCAGGACTATTCATCTACTTCCTTCGCTCTTCCTGGATCTTTCACGGTTGTACTGACACAGGAGGAGTATGATCGACTTCGACAGCTAGAGTTCTCTCAGAATAATCTTCAGCAACTCACGCATCTGCTTTAGGTATGCACGCCTATACTGCCTCTCCTCTAAAGTCCTGAATATTAGACTCTGGAGCCTCATCCCACATGACATGTATTAAAGAAAAGTTTGTTTCATTAAATATGTCCACTGCCTACCCCTCTGTTAAAATTGCTGATGGTACCCATTCACCTGTACTAAGCAATGTGATAGTTCAGGCTTATCCATCCTTGACCCTTACTGTTATCCTTTATGTTCCATGATTTTCTATTTGTCTCTTGTCTATCAGTCAACTTACTAAACAAAATAACTGCAAAAGAATATTTTTCCTCATTGTGTGTTTCAGGACCTGCCGAATGGGAAGAGGATTGGTTCAGGGCATGAGTGAGGAGGCATATACTATTTGGATGATCGAGTGACCCCTACGGGCTTAGTTGCAGGTTAGCCTGATCCGGTTTTACTGTGGCACTGATGCTTAGGTCATTCTTCGTTAAAAAAGATTCGGTCTATTATTCGTGTCAAGTCTTATATCTCTTCTTTAAGGGTTGAGCCTTGTGAGTTAGGTAAGCATCATAGTGCTACCTTTCAGAGTCGAGTCAAGAGTCGTAATAGTTCTGCTTTTGAGTTGGTCCATTCTGATGTTAGAGGTCCTAGTCAGATGCCCTCTATTAAGGGTTTTAGATATTTTTTACTCTTTGTTGATGACTTCTCTCGCGTGACTTAGTTGTATCTCCTAAAAAAGAGGTCAGAAGTGTCCAGTGTAATTGAGTCTTTCTTTAATGAAATAAAAAAATCAGTTTCTACTTCTATTCGTGTGCTTCGTACTGACAATGCCCAAGAGTATGTAAAAAAGGATGCATCTAGTTTTTATTACAAAAATGAAATTATTCATCAGACCTCTTATTCTTATACATCTCAACTAAATAGAGTTGCTGAAAGAAAACATAGACATAGTTTAGATGTTGCTAGAACCTTAATAGTCCATATGAGTGTTTAAAATATTTATGGTCTGATGTTGTGTTAAGTGCTTGTTATCTAATTAATAGGATGCCTTCTTTTGTTCTCAATAGAAAATCTCCATTTTCTAGTCTCTATGCTAACAAAACACCTTTCTCCATGACTCCTCATGTTTTTGGATGCCCTTGTCCTGTTCAGGACTTGTCTCCTGGGCTAGACATGTTATCTTCTAGATCCATAAAGTGTATTTTTGTTGGGCATTATAAAACACAAAAAGGATACCAGTGATATAATCTCTCCACCAGGAAGTATTTAGTGTCTGCTGACGTCACATTCTGAGTCTGTTCCATATTTATCTATACAGGTTCCTATCACCATACCTGAGATTAATCTTTTTCACTGTCTGTGTCATCGCCTACACCTGCTTCTACTGTTTCTTTGCCAGTACCGCCAGCAGAAACTACAGATTCACCTACATCAAAGCCAGTTTGGGACTTCAGATACGTGTACACTCATCGCCTAAAGGTTCCTGCCTCCAAACTAGTTCCGACTAACCTTTCTCCGATAGACAACCCTCCTTCTCTACCATCAGTTTCTCCCTCTGATCTTGATATTCCTATTGCCCTTCGAAAAGTAAACGGTTTTGCACTGATCACCCTATTTTGAATTTCATTTCTTATGATCACCTAAACCCTACTTTTTGACAGTTTGCTCTCTTTATCTTCTGAGTTTATACCCCGGTCTTATACAGAGGTTTTATTGGTACCTGCTTGGAAACAGGCTATGGATGAGGAGATGGAAGCTCTTACTTCTAGAGGAACTTGGGAGTTGGTTTCAGCACCAACAGATGCGGTGGTTGTTGGTTGTCGTTAGGTTTTTACCTTAAAGTATCGCCAGATAGATCTGTGGATAGATATAAGACCTGGCTCATTGCCAAGGGGGATACTCGTACATATGACATTGATTATTTTGAGACGTTCTCGCAAGTTGCCAGGATGAACTCTATTAGGATTCTGTTTTCTATTGTTGTTAACTTGTCATGGTCATTGTTCCAACTGAATGTCAAGAACGCCTTCTTATATGGGGATTTTCAGGAGGAAGTGTACATGGAGCAACCTCCAGGTTATGTTGTTTAGGAGGAGAGTAAAGTCTGTCGTCTAAAGAAGGCTATATATGGACTAAAGGAGAGTCCAAGGGCGTGGTTTGAGAAGTTCAGCCTTACCATTTCTGGTATTGGCTTCTGCTAATGTCATTCAAATTACTCTGTCTTCGTTCGGCGCACAAGGTCTGGCATTGTTGATCTGGCTGCTTATGTTGAAGACATTTTGCTGACGGTAGTGACTCAGCTGGGATAGTGGAGACTAAGATGTATCTCAAGCGTTATTTATGACCAAGGACCATTGTTTTAAATATCGGCCGATATATCGGCCGAAATACGGTACGATAAGTGTAAAAACTTATCGGATATCGTTTTGGACCGATATGGGCCGATATATCGCCACGTGGCCGATATATTGGCCGATATCCGAGATGAAATATCTGATATATCAGCCGATATAGTTACTTATTTAGATTATTATTATTTTTGCTTGAGAGATCATTTTATTTTAGTCTATGTTCATTGTGGTATTTCAATGATGCTTTTATATGATGTTTGGATAATAACTTATTTCTTTTAATAATGTCTTGTATTGACTATTGATATATCAACTGGTATTTAGTACCATATCGTGATATATCACCCGGTATTTGGTATCCGGTATATAATTTTGTCGACCGGTATATCGCCGATATCTGATATTTAAAACACTGTCAAGGACATGAGATGTCCAAAATACTTTCTGAAAATTAAAGTTGCACATCAAAAACATAGTGTGCTTCTTTCTTAGCTAAAATGTGCTCTAGACCTTCTAGAGGAAACAAGATTTTTTTGATGTAAGCCTGCTTACATCAATGGAAGTCAATGTGGATTTATGATTTGATGACAGTCATACACTTGATGATCCAGGAAGATATAGGAGATTGATTGGGAAGCTGATCTATCTTACAATGACTAGCTAGATATAACTTTTGTTGTAGGAGTTTTGAGTAGATTCATGCATCAGCCCAGAGAGACCCATTGGTTAGCTGCGATGAGGGTTCTAGCTTACATCAAGAGTTGTTCAGGAAAAGGGTTGGTGTATAGGAGACATGAACATGTACGCATTTCTGGATACTCTGATTTATGGTATGCTGGTGATTGAGGTGATAGGAAGTCTATTACTGGCTATTGCACCTTTATTGGAGGAAATCTGATGACTTAGAGGGGCAAGAAATAAGATATTGTGTCTCCCTCAAGTGCTGAAGCTGAGTATAGAGTTATGGTTAATACGACATGTGAGATTGTGTGGTTAAAAAATTTACTGATGGAGTTTAGTTTCAGACAGTCTGGATCCATGCCTATGCATTATGATAATCAGTCTACCATCTATATTGCTCAGAATCTAATGTTTCATGGAAGGACTAAACATATTGAGATTGACTGTCACTCTGTCAGAGATGTTTGAACTAAGAAAGAGGTTATGTTCTAGTTCACACCATCTTCAAAGCAGTTAGCTGATTTACTTACCAAAGCTACCTTACCTCAGGTGTTTTCTAATCTGTGTAACAAGCTGGGCATGTTGGATGTCTATGCTCCAGCTTGAGGGGGAGTGTTAAGTTATTAGGATTTGGGTTATTGAGTTATTGAGTTATAACCCATATTTACCTATATATCCTCCTTGTCTTCTATATATATCTTGTAACTCTCTTTTATCTAATATACAAATCGATTCTTAGGGTTCACTATTTCTCTGCATGTTGCTCATTTTCATAACAATTCAACATGCTGCAATGGACAGGAAGACTCAAGACTAACGAGGGTAGGTTGATATGAGTTTGTGGTGGAGTTCTAATTCTTTTGCCTCGAGTCTCAAACTTTACAACTTAAAAGTTTAAATTCAATTTGTTTTTAACAATTCCATGTGAACACAAAAAATATTGATTCTGCATTTTATGGGAAAATTGTATAAAATATATATAAAAGATGAATTTAACAAGTTCGAATAAGTGCACCCTTACTCCTTTGGAGGAAGTTACATGTACCGAGCCTATAAGTGGTGGTTAATCAACTTAATCATGTAATGCCAAATTAACAAGAGCCACTGGTTTATTTTATGTTAATTTTTTTAAAATATTTTTTAAGGGTTATTGCCATATCGACCCCCAAATCTTCCTATATTCTCTATTAACCCTCGAAATCTTTATATTTCCAAATTGACCCCCCCAAATCTTAAGTTTGGACAAAGTACCTCCCTTCATTAGTTTTTTCGTTTACAATTAAAAGATGCGTGGAATATTCCTTTTTAATATTTTGAAACTCTAAAATAGTATGTGAAGTTACCAAAATACCCCTTCATTCTTCTTCATTTCCCTCTCAAGAAAAAACACATTTCTCTGCATTTTCTCTTCATTTACTTTTAATTACCCTCTCCAACCAACACATTGTGATGCCAGTTACAACACAAGCACATTTGAACTTTCCTTCTCAACTCAGGCAACATATGAACAATTCACGCATAAATGAGCAATATACCCAAAAAAACACAAAAATTAGGGGAAACATAGAGACAAAATCCATTTCGCAGCAAAATAATTCCCAATTTCTCAATAATCCACAAAAAATAATTCCCAAATTCCCAATAATTCCAAAATCATGCAAAAATTCCAAAAGTACCAGTAAAATCAACACCAATTTAAACAAAATTTAATGAAATTAAATACCCGTACCTTGGATTGTAGATTATATATACAGAACAAATATTTGGGACCAATTCCAATATTTTATAGCAGGAATGAAGTTGATACACAGAGAAATTCATCTCAGCAAAAAAATGTCTTTTACTTGCAAAATTAATCAGGTTTTTCTTATTCCCTTTTTGATAGTCGGGCATCAGCAATATGTTATGGAACCAAAAATAAGTATATTCCCTTTGTCCCCAAATTTTGCAAATACATACATAACGAATTTCAATCAAAAGATTGATACCTCTGCACCACAAAATCTATTAAAAGCAATACAAAGAAAAACAGTTGCACAATCCTTTCACTCCATGTGCAGCCCCTTGAGCCGCTCCGCGCACTCTGAATCAATCACTTCTTCATTGCCGTCGCTCGTGATCTCGGTCACCAACGCAACCTCCATAATGACCCGCAGAGTCTCCAATCCTACACTCTTTGCTGCCTGACGAGCGTATGAAGATACGGCCTTCTCCAACTTGTCGCGCAACTTCCTCAACTCTGGGACTTGAGACAATAGTTCTCACACTATGGGCTCAAAGAGATCATCGGGGAAAAGGAACTCGTGGATCGCCGCCTTGTGGGAGTAAAGATAAGCAAAATCCCAATATCAGTCAGAAAATAATTCCAAAAATCCACCAAAATAATTCTCAAATTCCCAATAATCCCAAAATCATTCATTAACTCTCAAAATTCCCAACCAGCGGCAGTCGGTGGTGTTGCTGCAACGCAACGGCAACGCTGCTGCTGTGCTGGTGGATGAGAGAGAGAGAGAGTGAGTGATATCTTACAGGGAAAATGTGGCAGCGGGGGCGCAGGGCGGATGAGAGAGGATGAGAGTGAGAGTGAGAGAGGATGAGAGAGAGAGAGATCTTACAGGGCAGCGGTGGTTTAGGGTGGCCGATGGTCTTGCGGCGGCGACAGTGCTGCTGCAGCGTAGCGGCGACGCAGGGAAGATGAGAGAGAGAGAGTGAGAGGGTGAGTGAGATCTCAGATCTAATATCTCAGTGAGAGAGAGAGAGAGAGTGAGACTGAGAAGTTTGTCAAATTTGAGGGGTAAAATAGTATTTTTATCTTTTTACTGTTACAAAATAGACAACATCACGGAACATGGATTTTTGTCCAGACTTACAAGTTTTGGGAGATCGATTTGAAAATATGTAAATTTTGGGGGTTAATAGAGAATATAAGAAGATTTTGGGGGTCGATTTTGCAATAACCCATTTGTTAATTGTTACTGCATACAGTTTGTTGATGCATTAGATCGATTGCTTAATGCAAAGGTTGATTGATTATTATCATGTCATTATCAATAAAAATGTATGGGCCCAAACCCCAATACTTGCTAGTCGCATGGTGCATTACATTTTAGCAAGATTCTAAATATCGGATATTGGGATCGTATCAGATGGGATTTTTTCATATCGGATATCGGGGGGGATATTGGGGTTACTCGCGCATATCGGGTGTTCATATCGGACACTATATATAATGAAATATTGATAACTAAAATTGGTTTAGTATCATAGATATCATCTACCAAATAAAAATGATGTAATATGCATGCAAATACGGTAAAAAAATAATGTACATTTGCACGCAGTTGTGGGTCGTTTTATCGAGCCCTAACGATGCAAACAATGTACATTTTATAGAGCCCTAATGATGCAAACAATACTTATATAGTCGAGTGACGGGTCGAGTTGGGTTCACTGTTGATGGTTTCAAAAACATGAACCCAATTAAAATAAATTTATTTCGGTCGATTTTGTGCCGACTCATACCGGGCGATTTATCGGTCGATATTTCAAATATCGGCCGTTTTGCTGCAAACAATATGGGCGAACGATTTTCCTATATCGTATCGACAGTAGGCAAAAAACGAGATATCGGCCGATATTTAAAACAGTGCATTTTAAAAATATTCCTCGACAATAAAAGCGAACTTAACTTCATAAACTAGCATAGACTTTCACCTGATTTCAAAAAATTTCCATAGCTTTTAGAAAATACAATAAACTATCATGAATTATTACTTTTCATGATAGTTTGTGAAAATAACCAGGGTTTTTATGAAAACTTCATGGTAGTTTGTTGCATTTTTGAAATTTTTTTTGTAGTTTTGAAAACAAATCAAAGTTTCACGGCGGTTTTCTGAAATTAGGGCAATAATAGTAGAATGCTATTATGTTGGCCTCATCACATGTAGAAGTAAGTGTGGGGCTTATATTTCACCCAATTTCAAGCTTAAAGCTTATTCGAAAAAGAAGCTAGTGCTGCATTTTTGAGAAAACTTTCATTGCGGGGCTCTCTGGTTTTTTCCTTCAAAACAAACACAATCAAATAAAAAAAAAAAAAAAAAGAAGAAAATTATGCATTGAGCAGCCGCTGCCCTTTTCTTATTTTGGTTTCCAGCAAACCAAACAAAAAAAACCTTGGGACCAAAACCGATTTGTGTACTTCAGACTCCACCTGGATCTTGACCTATTATCATCCCTAGCCAGATTGGGTTTTTGACCTAATATCTTCAAAGCTATTTCTCAATTTGATCATGGCATTAGTACTTGAATAATGTTCTCAGTCGACATGAGTTTGGCAACGAAGTTGCATATGGGAGGGAACTGGGAGAAGCTGCATAGGTAAATGGTCTAGATCATCTACTTGGTCCTCAGACATTTTGAAATAGTCGTTCGGCTTGTCCTACTCGGCGGCAAGAGAAGATGAGGGTGAGGAGGAGGAGGAAGGGGAGGAGTTCCTGGTGATGGATGAAGGGGTTGATGTCTTGTGAGGTTAGGTCTCATATACATTTATAGTGGGATGATCAAACTTGACCATTAGTTGATAATTGTGAACTTTTGACCAATTGATAATCTTAATTATGTTGTATGGATTCAATATCCGATGAAAGGCTTAGTGGACTCGCTTCAACTTTGTTCATAAAATTCTAGTCGCGTCGCAATAGATTGAGCATGCATTAGTCTCGTCTCAGTAGATAGTAAATCATATTACCTATATGGCTATATCATCTAAGTGGATTAGTATTATGAATAATGACATTTTTGTCAACATTTATTGATTTTAAATCCAAATACTCATCGTAATTGGTTAAAAATCCAAATTATCTATTATAAAAATAACAAGCAGTAAACTATCAGAATTGTGATAATTTTTTAATTATATTATAAATATAAAAATGATACTTACAATCACAATAAAGATTCACAATTGTAAACTTTAAATGACAGTGATTCGAGTTTATAGTTAATGAACAGAGATCTACCTTAATTAGTGAAAAATGATATTTCCAGTAGATGGTAAATCATATTCTTGGACTTGATGGGCAGGCTCGAGTCGAACCCAAGACTAAACCTCACTCGAGTCTAGGCCGAGCTCTTTGGGCCGGTCTTAGTCCAACTTGGGTTGGGATTAGGGTATTGCTAGACCGTCCTTTGTAGGTCACTCGATCTCGATCAAGGATCAAGATTGAAGAGGGTTAAATCTCTTACTGTGGATATGACTAGGGTTGACCTTCTCTATATACGGAATGCAATTCCTCCCTCTTCTCTCATGTAAATTGCCTCCCTCTCTTGAAGATACCAACTCCTTTGGTATTCAATCGGTTTTGCGTGTGTCGTGGATAGTGAAGAGGCCTCTTGCGTCATTCTGCTGTCATGTCCTACACTGTCGAGACTGAATCTACAGTGGAGAATACTTTCGTGATCAAGGTTACGCTTCCACTATTAAGATCTACATTGTTTACTATGCATGTGTGTTGATCATGATTTATTACTCATATTATAAAGATTTACTTAGGTGGATATGTGTCATGAGTAATGACACTTTGTCAAGATATATGGATTACAGATCCAAGTACTTATCATAAATTATGAAAAATAAAAAGCAGTAATAACTATTTTATGATCGTCATCATATTTCATTTAGAAAACAAACATGACAAGCTCAACATATCTTCTCTAATTAGGACAATCCCCTGGACCACCAAAATATACTGGATCGTCATACGAATTGCCTTTGATAACTCTATAACAGCTGGGATCATCTTGATGATTAGTAAATGTTGAAGGATAAACAAGCTTGCCATCGCTTGAGACCACTCGAACATTACTGAGATATGCTGCTTTCCCTTTACCTTCCCATGGAAAATGTCCACTTCCCATGGGAGGACTTGGTTCACCTTTAGGAAATGAAACTATTCCACCCCATTGAATCTGAGAAGCTCCATCAGCTAAACTGGTAAATAGAGACTTTGGCCAGTGACCTACTGGTTGGTCTGCATTGGGTCCAGCATGTAGCCACCAATCCTCAGACTTTGGATCCTTTTACAACATAAGTTTGAAAAGAAAAAAAATTTCTAATTAGAAAGTACCAATATAGATTTATTAGTGTAGTTTAATAGCTAACTAAAATATTATGTATTATGTGGAGATTGAAATGAAATTATTTACTAATAGTTTATTCTATATATCCTTTAAAAGTCTACCATGTAGTGTATCATTGTCATTTTGGTAAGAATGCTTTGCGTCATGTTTGATTCTGAATAGTATGAGTGTGACCATAAACCATGATAAAAATAGTAGTAAATTTGAGATTTTCTATATTGTTGCTACCAATAGAGATAAGATAAGCTTAATAGTGAAAAAAAATTTAAGGCAAAATTACTTTCAAAAGTTTGATGTGTTTCATATATTAATGATATTACTATTAAACGTAATATAAAAAAATACACCCTAGAAAAAAATCTTTGCATAGTTTTTTTGGAAATAAACAAGAAAAATAGCATCATCCTTAAGTACTAAAACTATAAATAATATTTGAAAATATTTTCTTCTGAAAATAATTTTTTTTATTATCACAAAAAAAGGTTGTTACGGACTATCTTGGCATGCAACAATACAAAAAAAATGTTAATAAAATAATTCAGAGAAATAATGAACAAGCACAAGATGATTTACCTTGGATATTTTTAGAGTGATATCATGTTGTACTCCATTATAAACTGATAGAGGTTGAATCTTCTCTCCTGGTCTATAACGTGAAGATGTAAATGGAACAAATCCTTCACACTTAAGATTGTAGCATCCTTTATTTCCATCAACCTAATGAATAAAATAAGGTATTCTAGAAATAGTTAAAACTAAGGCACTGTAAAGAGATTTGGGTCAAAAAAATAACACCAATGCTTACATTCCAATATACATAAAAGTGAGTATCATAGTCACCATATAGTCCTTGATATACCTGAAATATTGGATGTTGAAAGTAAAATTGTTATTATGATCCAAAAGCATAATGTGGTTTCCAAAGCTACATGGCACTAATAATAACACTGACTATTAGAAATTTTGCACTACTAATGCTTGAAAACATCTAAAGTGATTATAATAAAATAATATTATAATAAACATCTAAAAAAATTCAATAACTAAGAAATATTTTTATCTAGAGAATTGACAAGTTTTTATATTAGTTATTTGCTAAAGAAATGTCTATACTCAGAGAATATAGACTTGATAAAAATGATTGAACAAATCAACAATAATAAAGAAAATATGTTACCAAAATAGGACTAATATCCAGATATGATATTCTTACTCTTTTCATAATAAAACTAAAAAAGTCTGTCAAAATTTCGTATATACTTACATGCCATCCCGCTATTATAGCGTTGAAGCTATTAGACCCCTCTTCTCCATTAACAACCCAAATATTGACAGCACTTGCCTGATTGCTACCAACTTGTGGCAAACCATAAGTACTCAAAGTTGCTTGGGCACCATGATAATTACCCTTTTCTTGTATTATTGTTGCATACTGATAAAAACAAAAGAGATCAAGTAGTTAGTATAATATACTTTAGTACATTAAAAATATATATATCTTAACTAGATTTTTGAATAAGAATTGAGTAAATAAATCAAAAATAATAAAGTAAATTATAATAATAAGGTTGTGGTTGTCGCATATGTGAGAATTTATTTTGGTGGGGTTTAAAATAAGTTTTTTTTAATTTTTATATTATTTGAAAATTAAAATAGAAATTTTTTCTTTTCATTTCATTAAAAAATATAGTAAATAAAAGAAAATGAAAATGATATCGAAAGTTACACACATGATCTATGATGTTTGAGTTATCATCAACTTGTCGGATATTTGAGAGTACACCATCCGTTGTTAATCCTTCCCTGGTAAATGATTTGTGATGGAACTCTGCAGATTTCGGTGGGTGTGAAACTGTTCCGCTCTGTATAACAAATATTTATGAAAAATATTAGTACACAGTTACAAAGAGTACACATAAGAATAAAAATAAAACGAGCCATATATGAAATATGAATTCATGCACCAATAGTTGAAATGGATATTAGTAATTATAGAAAGTATCATAATTTTAACATTTAAACATTCATGGTAAATAAGTAATTATTAATATATTAAAAGAAATCAACACAAATAATGTGTATAAGAAATTTCACTAATCAAAAGTAATAAAAACAATACACATATGCAAAAACATATATAAAAGTATTCTTAAAACCAAATAGTTTAAAGTCGTGTCCTCTGTTCTCCCCAGTTATTTCAATCTTTAGCTAAACTTAAAATAATATATACTAAGGATGCACAAATATATACATGGAATATAACAGAATAAAAAATAAATAATAATCTCGGATGGTTATCAAAATCTATCCAAATCTAATATTAGTTAAATTTTTGTGGCATATTAATATAATAAGTTAATGTTTAATGATTAACTAGTTGTACAGAATTATCTCTTTTCTCATTTTTATAAATAACATATATCTACATAACTATAACTATAATGGAGAAATATGAAAAGATAATTATGATATTGTCAAATAATATTTTAAATAAAAATATAAATAAGAACCTAAAAATATGAAAATCAAGTTAAAATTCTAATTCGTCAATAAAAAGCACACTGAACTTATTAAATTAGAATCACAAGTTAAGATTGTAAGGAAGGAGAGTAGTCAAATAAATCATAAAGTAGTATGGATTAAAAAAAAATTGATGGTTGGTTAAAATTTGTTTAGGTAATCTCTGATTCTCTGTGCACTGTTGATATCTTTCTTTTTGGTCTATTACATTACATTTTCTTCCCTTATTATTAGATAATCTTCAAAATCCCCATTACTCAGAAAAGGTGAGTCACCGGTTGAGATACAAAATACTATCACTATTGTTTGGACAATTAGTCATCCAACTTGTAATTGCAATGAGTTAATCGCAAGAGCGGAGCTCAACCAACTGGGCGATATCTTATTGCCACCAGAAATAGAATCATGTATTTCTCTCAAAGCATAAAATGTTGACGATTTTAAATTGATCCACTTTATGAATGAAAGTTTGGTAGAACATTTTGACTATATCATAACTTCTTTTCATAATATATCTCTGTAATTCTTATAAATTTAGTATTTAGATAAGAATCTGACCTATTTGAAATTTAAGTTTCTTTTGTCCCAAATCAATCATCACTTTAGCTAATTTTCAAAATGAACAAGAATAATTAGAAATATGTTTTATATGTAATAATAGTTATGCTATAATTACTCAAATAAAAATCTATTATAATAATATCCTTAAATACATTTTCTTTTATGATGCTCATTTCACGTGCCTGGTATGATACAATGTGAAATGTGAAACATAATGTAGATAAACAAAATATCATAACTAAAAGATCGAGAGTCCTCAATTATTAATTCTCATTATAGTATATTATTCAAGAGTAAAAAATAAATTTGAATAAACAGAAGTGAACTTATATGATTGTAACTATTTAGTTCTAGTATTACCACTTTGCCTTCATGTTAATATTAAGTTTTCTGCATAAAAGATATATTTATTCTAGGTAATAATCAAACTAACTATGTTGGTAATATAAATAAGTGATTTATCATAACTATAGGTCATATGTAATGATAGAATATATTATTTTGAAATATAACTTATAATTGTAAGAGAATATTATTAATAATGAAATTAAATGTCAAATAAAAATCCATGAAGCATTATTCCTGCTTCTTTCTGCTAATATAATTAGTCAAGCAAACTATTCTTAACTATTAATAAAATCATCTAAAGAAAATGATCATATAAAATCCGGATGAAATAGAAACACATTTTCATTATCTAAATGAAAAGTTCTGTATATTTTTAAATTTAGTATAGTTTGTTCACATATATCATTTGAACAAAAATATAAAAAAATTGGGTATATACAAAGATGGGGGGGAGAGAGAGAGAAAGAGTTACGAGGTGAAAATTTCAAACATATATAATATATTTATTTCCATCAAATTTCTAACAAGATTCTTTGCCATATCTACTTCTAAATATTCAAACCACTACAAACAAAGTTAGGATGGAGTTTTTCTTATGCTTCTTGTAACTTAAATTATGGAAATAATAGACACAATTTAGCATGTATGTTCAAGAGATTTGAAAATATACATATTATCTACAACTATCTGCATTTGAAGATTACCTGATATTTTTTCTTGATGACTTCACCCTTATGCACATCTCTTCCATTAGCGATACAAGTTAAGCCAAGGAAAAACCAAACAAATGCAATTGCTATAAACCCTATATGAGCCATTGGAAGACCAATATCTCATATGAAATGTCACTATCTCTTTATACAGCGTAACTAATAGATCTATTGACCAATACAATGTATCTAATTTAGCAAAAATGCTAGTGCAATGTATTAAATGATGCCAATGATGACAAAAGATACTATCATAATAGTTTCTATAATAATCCACGAGAAAATGATAAATTTCCATACAAAGTGACTCAATACCTTTGAATTTTTCACCAGAAATTATTCTTTTTCTAAGTGCAATGCATCTGAGCGGTGGAATAAATATAAATAAAGGCAAAATTTGTGTGTGAAGCATTATAAGTGCCCCTCTTTTTTTCCCCTTTCTTGTTCTTCCTGTGTGCAATGCACTTGGAACATAGAATCTTTATCATTTTTTACGTAAAACAGTTTAAGTTTAGTAAAAATAAAATCAATTGATAATAAATATTTTTTGATGTATTTCTAATTATTATTATTTTTGAAACATAGACCGTAGCCAGGACTTGAACCTAAAACTCCCCATAACCCACTCCCACCCTTTTACTGGTGAGCTAGTCCTCGATGGCCACTCCTTACCCTTTTAAAGACATGTATTGGTAACACGTGTATTCCACAATACGTAGATATGAAATACTTTGCTCTTACATGCACAAAATGAAAGAGAACTTTTATGGCGCAACTATTAGACCCGAGAAATGTGTAAACAAGATCAAAGTAATCATGAATGCTTGGAAACTTAAGAGCAGTGATGAAAGTAAGAAATAAGATGCATACACAACTACAAATAAGAGGAAAGAATGATGCTTAGAGACATCTCTGTTGGAGTTATAAAAGTAATAACATAACATGTAAGTCTTTATATTCTCATGTACTAAACTAAATAAACTAAGCACTTAAGGAATATTTACCAAGTGATTTTAGTAATGTTCATATTTACTAAATGAAATTAGTATGTCATGTAACTCCTTCGCGCTAAACCCTGTATAAAGGTCATATGTTGCACTTGTAAACCAAGCAAGCAAAGAAAGAAAGCAAAACAAAAAAAGGGGGAAAAAATAAAAGCTTTTAAAAATAGCATAGTCCAACCTCAGGTTCTAAAACTAACCAGAGACAACTTCAAAAATTGGGATACAAATGTGTGCATTACTTACTATAGATGTATAGGAGCTTGTGGGAGATGGCTACAAGGAGCCAGAGTCAGCAAAAGAAGCAGCAACTATGAGAAGGGAGTTTAAAAATCAACACATAAGTTCCAAAAAGAAGAACAATAGAACGCTTTACGCCATTATCTCAAGGTGTGGAGTAAGTAACATTCGAGATAATTATAACAACTTGAACAATAAAAGAAGCATGGGATCTATTACAAAAAACATAAAGGAGAGTTGACGAGGTAAAACAATTCACCTCCAAACTTCACGTAATGAGTATGAAAGCTTAGAGATAAAAAATCTCGAATCAATTTTTGAGTATCACTCGAGTTATTGTGTTAGTTAATCAACTGAGAAAAAATAATGAAGTGTCGTTGGATGACATCATGATGGAAAAGATTGAGGTCTATATATCCAAAGTTTGAAATGTGGTTCATTCCATTGAATAATCACATGATGTTGAAGAAATGTCGATAGATGAGCTAATGGGTTCTCTCCAAGTTTATGAAAAGCATATGTAGCAAAGGTCACCTTCAACAAGTATAGAGCAAGCAATAGAGTTAAGACTATAGATGATCAGAGAAACAGTATCAAGGCGACCGTGGCAGTGGTTGAGATTGAGACCAAGAAGGTTAACATTAGCAAGATCGAGGAAGAAATACCAATGACAATGGTGGTAGAGGAGGTACTAGAGGACGGCTCATTCATAGCCGTAGAAACTAAACTGAAGTATCCAGTATTACAATTGCTATAAGTTCAAGCACTATGCATCTAAATATTGGAATCGATCTTTTGGTCAAGGATAACATACTGGATATGTAGATTCCATAGAAAAAGATCCCACTGTCCTCGCACAAGAAGAAGAAGAGACAGGCAAAAAAAAAATTTGTGGGTTCTTGATGCAGGAGCAAGTAATCACATATGTGGTAGAAAAGAATTCTTCAAGGAGCTAGCAGAGGATGTGCATGGTAAGCCCTGAGGTTAATCAAAGCTTCAAATGAAAGGTAAAGAAAAAATTAAAAATTTTCAGAAGGATGAAAAGCCGCAATATTTGAATGTCTATTATGTGCCTATAATGAAAAGCAGCATAGTTAGTCTTGGGCAACTTCTTGTGAAGTGATACATAGTACACATGGAGTCCCAGCCTAAAGCATAAAAAGGGAAGGGTAATAACAAAACTGCAAATGGCGAAGAATCACATGTTTCCGCTTCATCTCATGTGCATTCATTCCATAAGACATCTCCTCTGGGCAGTGATGCAAACCTGGAATGAAAGCTTAGACCCGATAAAAGCGTGTAATTGTTCATGGCTAACTGTAGGGATTTGGAAAGAACCACGCTGGGATCCGCAAGTAAAATCTCTTTGTTAATGTCAAGGATCACTATGAAGCAAGAAAGAACTCAACACTTGGTGGATAGAAATCACAAAAAGGAAATGATGAACAGTTCGTTCATGAGGTTTGTCTAATATTTGATGGGACCAAACTCATTCTGTTATATTAGGGAGAAAAGATGATACAGAACATTTAGAGCACTCCGTGTTTTCCCCTTGAGCTTTGAATGAGGTATCAGTTATGATCCCAAAAGAAAGCAAAACACTCATACTGTCCCTAATAAAACAGCCACCACTAATTCATATTCATGAAGAACGAGAACCAAATATAATATAGTTTATTGCCATTGTTTCCTCTTTAATAAGTCGCTGATAGGATCAAAAATCTTCATTAACTAAAAACTTTTAAATAGTTCATTGCTAGCTTCAGATTCCACAAGCTATAAGCTAATTCCTACAACATTCATCTTCTATTTCTATGGGCAGAAAACCAACAGGGTGTGACCCCCCCTCCCCCGCCCCCGCCCCAATCTAAGCTACGTTGCCCGCAGGTGGCTCATCAGGCTCAGAACTGATGACGTGTGATGCAGGCAGCGGCGGAGGTAGCACCAGAGACACACCCCAAGCATTATGGCAATGGCGATCCCCAGTGACGCAGTCACCCATTTCTGTACTGTGTTGGCCATGGATGGGGGAGGAGGATCAATATCAGGCCCTTTCCCGAAGTTGACACCCAAAGCATTATCCATGATGTTGTGATATCCTGTGATTTTTGACAAGACAAATGGTGAGAAGACGGGTGCTTGTTCAATTGAACAACTTAACATGGTTTGGAGCATTGATATATATGAAGCATGGACACAAATAAGGGATACAAGTACAACACGATACAAACACGAGGATACTGCTAATTTTAAAAACTAGGACACAGGTACGAAATGGATACGGTAATATATATATATATATATATATATATTATATATATATATATATTATATATATATATATATATATATATATAATATATATATATATATTTGTTTTTGTGTGTCCATATAAATAGAGACACATGTTGATGAGGACATCACGCCATTTAATCGGAGTCTATATTAGAAGAAGGCGTATTGCATTCTTTTGGTCTTAGTTGTTTTGATTTTAGCTTATTTTAAATTTAGTTATTTTTTATTATTTTATTTTTAGTATCACATCAGTTCTATTTGAAAACTGAACTTTTGTAAAGACTATAAATAGGCATCAAGACTTCTCTTGTTGGTATTAAATGATTGAAATTTAAAAAAAAAATTCAGTTAAAATTTTTGATATTGTTATCTTGAGTTTTGGAGTGTGAAGCCAGATTGTGTGCAAGGGGTGTGAAGTCCAAAACCTATTCAAATTCCTATTTATTTTCTCAAACTCTAATTTTCTCTTTTCTTTTCCTCAAAACTCTAGTTTTCCTTTTTATTTGAATTGAAGATGATTGTCATCCACCTATATTAGATCAATTTTGGTATCAGAGCCAGGTTCTCAATCCCCTTCAAAAATCTTTCATCTTCCTTCTCCCAAAACCCTATATCAAAATCTTAGATCTATTCCAAGAAAATCTAAAACCCTAGCTCATTCTTTTCCCAAAACCTTAGCTCTCTCCAAACCTAGCTTGATTTAAAAAAAGAATAAAAAAGAGACAAAAAAGAGACAAAAATCCCGAAAATCCCAAATGCCATTGTTCATCTTCCCCCTCCCCCCAAAAACAAACCCTAACCCTAGTTCTTCAAGACCGTCGCCACTCTCCCCCTGCCCACGCCCGCCGCCGACCATTTTCCCTTCCTCCCTTCTTTGCTGCACCGCTTTCAAGTTTGTTGTCGTCATGCAACACGAGATCTTACACCAGCATGAGATCGCGCAGCACCACACCCCCAACACCTGACTTGCACCGAAGCCATCCTCTTCCTGCACCCGCAGCCGTTCTTCAGGCCGGCTGCCGAAGGCATTCTCTTCCTACACCCCCAGTCGCCCCCGGCTGACCTCCTCGTCATCTTCTTCCCTTCGTCTTCTTTACCCCTACTCCGACTATACCCACCAACAACCATCACCACTGCCCCAGTACTTCGTTGTTGTCGTCGCCTTCAACCATGCCGCCAGCCACGATGACGCCACAGACCATGAGACAACCAGACAACACCACACTGCCGACCTCGTCGACCCGCCACAGTCTCGACCACGACAGCTCCGACCTCGACAACTGCATACTATCACCACTTCTTCATCGCCGACGTTACCAAACTTCACCGGAGCTCCTTGCTGACATAACCGCCACCTCAAGATTTACTCGCGGCTGCTATCAATTAGATTTAAGATCCGACCTCCTCGTCTTCGATTTCAGATCTGAGCCACTCAAGCCCAAGCTGACCTTCCATCAATTACAGGTCCGACCCGGTGCAACTCAAGTCGACTTGATAACAACTAGACCCGATAGTACCCGTCTCAAACTCGAGCCAACCCGACCTGAGCCGAGCCGATCCGATGGCTCAGACCCGAGCCGACCTAATCCGCGGCTCGGACCCGAGCCGACTTGAGCCGGCTGGTTCGAGTCGACCCAAGTGACTCAGTCCTGACTCGGTCTTGACTTTGTCTGACTTAGTCCCAACCGACTGAGATTGGTTCAGAAGTCGCTTTGAGCCTGATTCGAGTTGTTTTTGAAGCAATCTTCTTCTAGTCACGTCCAGCCTGTGTTGAGCTGTTCTAGAGCTTCCTTGTAGAAATTTCAGCTATTAGGTGTGGAGAATTATCTAAAGACTTACATGAGTTGTGCTTGAACATGAACTATTCATCTCATCAGGTGATATAGTAATTAGATCTAATTTTTTTTAATTGTTCATTTCTTGCAAAGTCTAGTGGTTGTGCACTTATTTGTAGTTTATTATGCATAATTATTGATGTTTATTGATCTCATTTATCGGTTGCTAAACATCATCACTTAAGATTACATTTCTTTGTTTATAAGATTGACTCTTTTAGGATTGTAATTTTCATCATTTAGTGCATGGTTTGAGTCTAGAAACTTTGCATAATCATTCGCTTATTTGTATTTTTTTTTACATTGCAGTCTATTCTATATTAAGTTATAGATAAGTCTGAGTGTAGAATAAGATTTTGATTGTCCTAGAGTCGCGATATGTGGATTCACAACATCACACTAGAAAGAGTAATTATGATTGTCGCGATTCACGAAACATAGATCCACAATATCGCACTAGAGAGTGTAATTATTATAGGCATGATTCACGAAATATGAAATCCCAACATCGTACTAGAGAGCATAATTATTGTGATCGACGTGTTGTTAGGAGAGAAGGAAGTCCAACGAAAAAGCATAGTGCCTCTCGATTTTTATGGTACATATGATCTACATATGATCCTCGCAAATTTTGTGATTGGATAACGCACTTGGACTACTATTTTGACTTATATGAATTTTTTATGTGCGTAGAGTCCAGTTTACTAAGTGAAAGTTAAAATTTTCAGCTCTAGATTATTGGACTACCGTAGAAAGATAACTAGAGAGAACATACTCCAGACTTATAGAAATGTGGGATGAAATGAAATAAAAGCTTAAGGTTGAATTTATTTCCTCTAAATCCCGATTGTTTAAGAGTTTTTTATCTACGTCAGGGAGACTTGTCTGTTATTGATTAAAAGCTTAAATTTGAGGAGCTTGTATTTGAATGTGGCTTTAAGATAAATCATCTTCCTACTATATATATATATATATATATATATATATATATATATATATATATATATATATATATATATATATATATGTTTTATAACGGATTGAGACCTGATTTCAAAAGAGAATTGATTTTACATGTTAAAAAGTCTGTCAAAGAGAAGTTTCTTTTGGCGTTAGAACTAGAATTATCCACTTTAAAAACCAGAGAGCGGTGTTTTACATGTAAAGGATATAGCACTATGCTTACGAGTGCCCCTCGATCAAGAGTTCTAAGTATAGAGAATTTTAACATTATGATTACCATTGCCCCCTCGAAGAGTCGACATACTGATAACGTGCAAATTAATGACATTGATAATTCGAGGATGTCCACATTTCTTCTGAGAGTATTAGTGATGTTGATGAGTTAGTAAAGTTTAGTACATGCACACTTGATGAGACTCATGTTCATAAGAAAAATATTAGTGACATTCAGGTTACATTAGTTGAATCTAGTACACACATACCTGATGATATCAATATTTCAGAGGATGATACTAGTGATTCCGAGCACATATTAGTGGAGTCTAGTATGCTCGTACAGGTTGTTAGGTATTCACTTATCATACCTATGATAGATAATAAAACTGAGCATGAGACAATTGATAACATCGTGACATTTAGTGAGCCGTCTGAGTTCTCTCGTGCATTATGGTTATGTGGTTGCTCTTAACTTTTCCTCATTTAGTGAGTCAGTGAAATTCTTTACTACAGTTTATCAAGTTACTCCTAGATTTTCTTCTTTTAGTGAATGGTTGGAGTTATTTACTGACTTTGGTCATATTTCTATTTGTTCTAGTGATGTTATATTGTTAGCGGTATCTGATATATATCATCCTAAGAAACCGATATATCTCTTTGTGTTATCTTAGGTGTTTAATCTAGTGAGTTTGTTGTGTTGCATTTGCCTGAAATGCATGATGAGACCTTTAAACAAATAACAATTTGCAATGATGAGTGCAAATTTATTGCCTATTTATATAGTATTTTGCAGCAATTTATAGTTAGAAATATCATGATAGTTACGATTCACTCTGAGAGGTTCCCTCTCAGAACTGTGAGCCAGTTGCACACTCGACGTTCATGTCTTATTAGAGTTCTGGGGAGGATTACTTTTATTATTGATTAGTTGAATTTTCCATGGGACCCGGGTATCAGTTTGATTTTCAGTGGAGCGGAGTCGACTCTTTTTGTTGCATGTGTCTTTTCATACTATCATTGACTGCAGCTAATTCGTCTCAGAGATCAGACCCATCTCCACCACCTTAGTCCGGACTTGATGCACGACCGGCGAATCTCCGACTACTGCCAAGGCTCAATTGAGATGCTTCGTGTAAGGAGCCCAAAATCGACAGGATCGAGTTTTTTCTACCCGAGGGAAATGATAAAGATATCACGTCGTTTGATCCGAGTCTACACTAGAAGGTGTGTTGCACTCCTTTGGTCCTTGTAGTTTTGATTTTAGCTTGTTTTAAATTTAATTGTTTTCTTTTATTTTATTTTTAGTACCACATCAGTTGTGTTTGGAAACTAAATTTTTGTAAAGCGTATAAATAAGCCTTGGGACTTCTCTTATTGATATTGAATGATTGAAATTTCAGTTAAAATTTTTGAGATTGTTATCATGAGTTTTTGAGTCTGAAGCCTGATTGTGTGCAAGAGGTGTGACGGCCAAAACCTATTCAAATTCTTATTTCTTTTATCAAACCTTAGTTTCCTCTTTTGTTTTTCAAAACCCTAGTTTTCTCTTTTTTTTGGATTGAAGGTGATTGGGATCCACCCATATTACATCACATGTAATACACAATGCACAAATATAGATATAGAAGAAAAATATGTTTTATATATGTATAAATGTATAATAATAATTAAATTATACTTGTTTATGTGTTTTAATGTTCATTATATGTAGTATAAATTTTTAAGTGCACAAAAATTAAAAGAACATAATGTCTTAAATGTTCAAGAATATTTTTGAGTCATGTGTGTGAATAATTTATTGAGAAACTAGACGAGTTATATCAATGCGATGCATCTACAAGTAATAAGACCGTAATTTTTCATTCAAAATTAAATTTTTATTTTTAATTTTGTAGCCCTTGTTATGTCTCCGATACGACGAACTCTAGGATACATTGTAAATTTTAGAATACGCTAGAGTATCCGACACGTATAAGTTAAGTATCGATCAAGTATCAGAGTGCCCAAGTATCGGAAAAGTATCCGACACGGATACGTCTCCTTCGACAAAGTATTCGTGCTCCATAGATTGATATACATTGTTTCCCTGGGACCCCAATCCAATATCATGTCATAAACCACTTTACCTAAGAACTCTAAGCCATGGCAGGGTATAATATACATAAATGCAACAATTGAATGTTATAAAGTAAAAAAATAATATGGTCCCCAAGAAATGTACAGCTTATGCCCCCAAGAAAACGAAGCTAACTAGAGGCTAGATAAAGGGTGTTTTTGCTATATAAGGCATATGACAGATCCAAAAATACTTTTGTTGCAGTCATCCTTGTAAACTTTATGTAGCTTACAACATTGTTTGAATCATTACTCATATCACAACAACCATTTTGCGATGCCATGGTGATGAAGAGCTGTGCTGTATTAGTTGTTTAGGGAAAATGAATTGATGCTAGAAAGATATAAGTTCTTGCTATAATGTTGCCATATCAACACTTCCATAAGAGGCACATTGAACTGTCTTCCATAGCCGCAAATAACTTGTGGACTCATACATCATTTTATTTTCTGTTTCCCCTTTTAATTCCTGTTTTTTTTTGTGCTCATGATGCCAGGGGAGAAAGGAATCTCCAAACCTCGACTCAATTTGATTACTGAATGCCACTATGTATTAACTATAATACTCAAAGTTCAGTCTTAACTTCCTTGAAGCCCTAACCAGAATATTAGACAAAATTAGTATCAAAAGGCCTTACAAAGAGAGATTTCACTATTCCTTTAACTTATTTTAAAATGGGATCAAATCATGACAGTAATTTGTTCTATATGCCAATGTCTATATGCAAGTACTTTGCGCTACACTTTTTTATGATATAAATTTGAATTTGTGTTACCTTTAATGCAGATGTATTGTACATAAGGTTATCTGATGACTAAACTGTCCATTACCATGTCTGCTTGGCATTCTGATAAAGCTGAACTATTTGTTATTCTGTCATATCTTATTATTTGCTCTGCTTACTAGATTTTGTGGTGTTCAATTGCACTAACTGGTCTTTATCATGTATGGACTGTAACAGAGGAGGTGGTTGGGATACAATCAATAGAAAGGGAAAAAACTATCCACCTTATATACTGTAGTTAATGTGTCATCTCAATTCCCTACAAACTTAAACATGCAGTAGCTTGAGACAAAACTAAAGAGAGATGCCTTGTGCTATATCTACTTAAATTTATAAGGACTCCCAAATATGCATTTAGGAGACAGTTCTGTTCCCCAACAACTCTTAGTTCCAATACTTTACATTCAATTACTAGATTTGTTTTATCTAGTATTGAAATTCCTTCTCCCATATAGCTGTGATGGCACGCAACATCTATATTTATGTTGTGATGGGATTTTTTTGAGTCTTCTCAATTTCTTTGGAAGTTTAAAGATTAAGGTTTTGTTCAGATTTCAGTTTAGCCCTTTATTAAAAGTTTTTGTGCAGTTTGAGTATTTTAATTTTATATCAGTTGATTACGTATTTCCGTGCACAAGCATGTGTAGGGAGGTACATAATTTAGTTTAACACGGAAGTATTATTCCACAAATTAAGGTTGATTTTATGGATCAGAAAAAGTTTCATGAAAATTTAAGTTATTCACACTGGATTTTAACCTGAGCCTGGATTGTTGAGAAGAAATTTGCATTCTAGCGTATAATTTGGTATTAAGTAGAAGTACTACACAATTTTCTTTAGAAGAATCGATAAAAATTGCAAACTAGCGCATGTTCACAAAACACACGCCAGGAGTTCTTGTACAGTTCAAAATTGAGAGTAACCACTTCACCCAAAAGCTTTGAACCGTGTCTGGAAAAGACAGAATAAATTGAGAGTAATTCAATATGTTTTAAATTTAACAAGGAGGTTTGAATCCAGCACCTTTTGAAACTTGATGCTCAAATACCATATTGGAAAACCCACTTTACCAAAAGCTTAAGCTGTTGGGCTGTAGGCTAACAATTTATAACAAGCTAACACTTGACATTATCTATGTCCCATGTATGTTTCCATTCTTTTTAGGGTCGCAAGGCCAAATTTTCTAGCATCTATAGAAAGTTGTGACACACGAGTTGTTGGTTGCACGAGCATTGAGAAGGCCCAACATCTAGTCTCTACAGTGATCTTTTTTTTTTCCTTCTTGGCTGATAACTGTAGTGCCAGATTCTGGAGCAAAGATGACGGACAATGGTAAGAAACAAACTATAAAGAGGATTCTTACCCATTCACTATCGATTCCTGCTCCAGGAATCAGCACGGTTATTTCACTTTAGCTGTGATTGTAGAAGCCTGTAATGGTTCTTTGCTTAGATATAATAGGCAGCCATCTGTGTTATCAGATATTGTCAGTGCTGAACCCTGCACAAACACCAGCAATATTGAAAAAAATAGCAGAAGAAAAGCTGATATATTGAAAGAGCACCACTTAAACTTTAAATTTGCATGAACTGAAATGAAATTGAATTCTCGTGAACAACTGAACTCAGTCCAGCCAGAACAACCACTTTGTTTAACTAGGCCACAGGCATAAAAGTGTGAAGCTTACTTTTCCCTGGCCATTATTCTAGATCATGGACATATACTGTAACTACCATCAACTTTGGATATATTAACTAGCATAAAATTTACAAGAAATTATTTTTTTTTTAATCAAAAACCAAAACACATTTGAAACTGTTTCCCGGTTGTTATACGGTATGAGAAATAGACAGGAATCAAAATTTTCAACCAACCAATTCACCCAGGTCATTTGCATCATAGTGATTTCAGCCTCTACATTACAGGATCAAGTTTTCACCGTTTCCATGATTCTACACCACCCCTATGATGAGCCCTCCAAGCATCTAAAACACTCTCACGATATTCAAACAGAGCCAGGTTTTGACTACTGAACACCACCTTTTTCTGCATTTATTCGGAAGTTTCCCAGTAGAAGCCTTTAAATGAACAATCTCCGTAGAGCCTCAAGAAACATGATTAAGAAAATCCCACTTTGCTTGAGACAATAAGATGCTACCCTTGAACCAAGAGATGTTTTACAGTTAAACCTGAAAATATTCTGTAAATTTTCTTACAGTTGTTTATGCGCTAAAATAGAGGAAAACAATTTAAACCATAAAGAAAGGGGGAAAAAAGGACTGAAATATTTCCCTGTTTAATTACTGCATTTAGTCTAGATGAGCATTCTTAGCCACTCTTATAAACACTATAAGATGAGAAAGCTTATATCAAATGCTTCACATTTTTAACAAGAAGAAACACGAATTACCTGGCCTTTTGAACTTCTATATTGTTGCAGCTCACAATGTCACAAGCAGCCACCACATCCTGATTCAACATCACAGTCATAAATAATCAAGTTCTCTCCAATCTGGTTTTCAACCGCCCATCTGTCAGATTATGTAGCCACAAATAACCATATGAACAAACACAATTATAAACAATAAATTAGAGGTCCCAACAGAGGTTAAAAATAACCAAGAAAGAGCATATCAGGAAACTGTTTCTTAGAGAGAGAGAGTCATCTTTAGAATCATCTTTAGAAAGAACAATTAAACACTCTCACTTGGGACCCATTTGAAGTTCCATGTTTAGACAGAACCAGTTCTAGATGTCTATTTTTAGTTTCCATGTCATCACTTACTTCCCTCGAGCTTATCATCCAGAATATCACATTAATATAGTTCACCATCTAAACATTTTCCGTATAAATTTATCCTGACTTCACTAGTCCTGTTTCTCAAGTGACTCACATTATTCTGAAATGCCAGATCTCGTAACTGTAAGCACAAAAAGAACACGGGAAAAAGGAAAAAGAGAGAAGAAAAGAAAAAGCAAAAATAATGTTAGGTTACCTGCAACTGGGCAATAAAAAGGAAAGCCGCAATATTCTTATTAGATCCATCCTCCTTTCTCCTCTCTTCCCTGTAGGGTGTGGTGGTCTGTGTGGCGGCCGGGAGTCGAGAGGCAAAGGAGGTTGATGGGGGGTTTCAAGAGGAGTCAAATCTTCTCTGGTGAATTTTTTCCTTGGAGAGTCCATTGAATTAGTTCCAACTGTCTGTTAGTGGTACGCTTGGATTAATTCACTTTGAATTATGAGAGGTCATGCAACTATTAAGGTTACAGAGCAGAGAAAACTTCCGTCAGCTCAAAATAAACAAATCATCTAAGTTTTATACCCAATGTGAACTTCTTGACTTGCATGATGTTCCTGCAGATGGCCACATTTATTATACTTGGTGTAACAATCACAAAGATCCATCTAGTAGACTTTATGGAGTTTTGAAGAGGGAGATTGTTAATGATAAATGAAATGGGTTCATTTTGTTTCCGAACACACACAATCAATGTCTTAATAGAGTGGCCCTTTCAGAAATGCTAAAACTCTTTATCTGCCTTAAAATATGTATAAGACAAAGTGTGGATCTTTTAGAAAAATATAATGCTTGTAAAGTCATTTTTCTCTTAGTGTTCTTTTATGTGAATAACAATCCAATATGCATATATCAAAACCGCCAAAGGGAGTTTTCTCTCTAAGTCATATACAAATTTTGTCTGTCTGTCTGTTTTCACTTCCGCGTGAGAGAGACGCGGGGGGTGCCTCCTTTTTCTTCCTCCTTTCCCCTCCACCGCTCGGAGATAGAGCACCGCAGTCGTCATCTCCCTTAATCGCCCCCACCCTCCTCTATCCCCTCCCACCTTCCCTCCTTTGTCTCCTTCTTCCTCCCCCTCCACCTCCTTCTTCTTCCACTGCCCTCGCCCGCCCTCTTCTTCCTCATTCTCCCTCCATCACTCGGTCGGTTTTTACCGCCGAGCGGTATACTAGTAATACATTTTCACGAAAACACTCATTTATAGCCATCTCCCCGTGTCTGGAGTTTGGAGAATGTGTCTCAGGAAAAATACAATCTCTTGTCCGCATCTACAAATTAGAGTCAAAGTGAGAATGTTGAGATGGATTAGATAGGAAACGACGGACAGGAAGTGAGAGCATCCGTTAAACAAGAGGTTGCTTCAACTGAGAACAGAACTACTTGGATCGTTTAGCATGTGTCCAGAGATCAAAAAGTGCGCCAGTTAGGTGACAAGATTGCAGTTTCTTTTGCTAATGAGATAGGAATGTAGTTAATGGAGCAATGGGCACTTATGGATAGACCTAAACAAACATGGATTGAGATACAATTACAAAGAATATGATAGTTTAATGTAATAAGGGAGATGGACCTTAACAAAGTCATGTGGTACAAAGATTCATGTAACCCACCCAAAGATTAGGGGTGTCAAGTGGGCCGGGCTGGCAACCCGCACGGGCACGGCCTAGGTTAGCCCGGGCCCGGCCCTGCCCAGGTCAAGTGGTACACGGGCCTGACCCGGCCCGGGTCCGCCCTGGGCCGGACCTGGGTCTCATTATGGAGGCCCATGGCCCGGGCGGGTCATACCAGGCACGTGCCTCGCATGGGCTGGCCCGGCCCCCTCCGCCACACAAATTTGATGACCAACTTACCCACTCAAAAAGTGTGAAACATTTAAAGAAAAATTGCACTTAGAAGAAATAATTTTTTTTATAAAACAACCGGGCCGGTCCGGCATGTCTCGGGTCCAGGTCACCCAGGTCGCGGGCCAGACCCAAGTCACCCAAAGGGGGCCGGGCCCTGGCCGAGCCAGGCCGGCTCCTTTTGGGCCAGCGGGGTGGACCGAGCCGGCTCCTTTTGGGCCACCGGGGCGGGTTCGGCCCGGTCCACCCTTTGGCCCGGCACAGGCCAGCCCAGTTGACATCCCTACCAAAGAAATGAGATGAAGGATCTGTTGTTGTTTAGATACAAGCAAATAGTAAAGCCATCATCTAGGCGGGGCCAACCATATTCATATGGTGGTAAATCCTGCATTGAGCACAACTTCTGAATGATTAAGAGTTCACACAAATAATTTCTCATAGTTTCAGAATACTACACATAGGATTCAAGAAAGCTTGGTTCCGATACATAGAACCATAGATGTAAAAATCATAACCAATAAGATAAACAAGATGCTCAATTCAGCATTAGACTAATTCAATTATCAAGGCATATAAAACTACTGAAAAATTCCAAGATACCATGTGTTTCTGACAACATAATCAAAACTAAATGCTGACGATTTAACACTTCAAAATGGATTAAGTAGGTGGTACGCATCCTGTTTTTGTTATTATTCACTTTCCCTGTGAGAAAAATGAGAATCCTCTGTTCATTCAATCAAATATCTCCTCATGCTTTTTTTTTTTTTTAAAATAGATGTCTTATAGTGGATCTTGCTGTACAATCCATCATTTGCCCAGGCAAAAAGAGAAGAGAAAAAGAAGAACAATTTACAGTATGCATAACATGATCATGTATAAGATGCCAAGTAGTTAACTGGGGGGAAAAAAGAAAAAGAAAAAAAAAAAACAGTGTCTCATAAATCATGTGACTGAATATAGACATAAAACACATGCAACTCTGAAGAATGAGAAACATGAGAAAAGTATACTCACTCATCAGCAGGACCCCCTTGGAGCAAATAAATATTTCTACTGACACCTGCTCTCTCTCTCTCTCTCTCTCACACAATAATCAGATTCAGGAGCTAATGTAAATAAGTTGAGTTTGTCAGCCAGGACCACCAGGATGTAAGAGGGTGACAGGTGCGACACTATAGAGGCAAAGTTTTAGTAATAAGCCATTATGTAATCAGGCATTGTAGAAACTTTTGTCTTTGATATCTGTTATAGTTCATTATCTGCTACAAAGTCTCCATCTTCTGTTCATGTTCATAGCGTGCAACGTGCTTGCTGCCTGACAAAGGAAAGTAAAGTTAAGACCATAGAGAATGGTTATAAAATTCATGTGGCTCTTTTGTTTCATAAAATCGTAGCTACTATTTGAATGCAATTGATAATCAGAGTTGGGGTTAGGGTTCGGGTTAGGGTTAGGGTTAAAGATGAATTGGGGAGAATTAGATGGATGGGATATGTCCCATCTCATCTCTCTTTTTTTAAAATTATTATAATATATCTGGACTTTTATACAAAAGTCCTCCTCATACTGATTTATTACATAACACTTCCTCAAGCTGCAGCATATACATCGTACATGCTCAGCTTGTTACAAATGCACTGCACCAGAGATATCTCAAGTGACTTAGTCAACAAATCTGCAAGCTGATTGATAGAAGACACATGCTTTGGCTCAATAATATCAGTATCATACTTTCTCCGTACCACATGACAATCTACTATAATATGTTTCATCCTTTCATGAAATATAGGGTACTGTACAATGTAAATAGCCGACCTGTTATCATTATATAGCCTTATCGGAGTCTTGGGCACAAAACACTTCTCGGTCAGAATATCTTGTATCCACACAAGCTCACATGTAAGATCAGCCATAGTCTATATTCTGACTTCACGCTTGATCTAGAGAACAACCTGTTTCTTACTCTTTCACAACGCGAGATCTCTCTAACAAAGACACAATACCCTGTAGTGGACCTCCTGTCGATTGGACAACCTGCCCAATCTATATCTGAGAAGCCAGCTATGTAGTTATGATCGCAATCTGAATACAAAAGTCCTGTTCTTGGAGCACTCTTCAGATATCGTAATATCATGACCACAACATCCAATGACTCGTTCGTAGGGCTGACATGAACTGTCTCACAGAGAAAACAAGAACACGATACCGTGTGGAAAGATGTGCATAAGACAAGAGTTATAACATGTGTGTATATAACATGTATGTGTGTATTTTAAGAATTTATTGTATGTGACAGGGCGTATGGCCCGTGCAACATTAGGTAGTAAATAAAAGGGCAATTTTCTAAAAAATAATAAAATTTTTATTAAATATTCATAAGAAAGAACAACCCAAAATTGAAAGTATATTATAAGGGTTTTTATAAATTGCTTTAATATTTAATTTTAAGAAAAGACCTCTAAAAATTTAATTACCAAAATCGATTTCGGACAAGTCACATCAGTGCAGCGTGGCACTGAGTTGCCGTGAGTTAGTTATTTTTAGATCTGAGTTTGACGAGCCCGGACACAAAAATAGCTAAAATTTATGTCCAAGTTCGGCAAGTTCAGACATAAGTTTCTCTAATTTTAAAAAAAAATAAAATTTCTTCCTCTGCTCCCTTCTTCTCTGTCTCTCTCTCTACCTCCCAAACACCCCCAGTCTCGCTACCTCCCCTCAGCCCGACCCTTCTCTCTCTCGATCTCCTTCCCTCGCTTCTTGTTGGATCATCCACATCCTCCTTCCTCAGCTCTGTGGGATCATTGTACCCAGTGACGAAATTGTGCAGGCTAGCCGCCACCGCTACCTCCGACGCACTCGAATTCAGAGCAAAGGCCACCACCCCACTGGCCACTCCAATCACCATGACCCTCTGATCCCCGCGGCCCGGCTGCCTCCGAACTTGGACCCAAGACCGAACTTGGCGGCGACGGCCGCGAGGATGACGGGGCTGGCGACTCTAACAGGCATATGCAAGGACCTGAAGGCGGATTTGGAGTCGGAGACGTCCTTTTGGGGAGGAAAATCAAAGGGTTGGCCTTCAGAGGGGGAGATGCTGCTGGCAAAGGTGACCAGGAGTTGCAAGGGAGAGATGCGGTGAGAGCGAGAGAGGGAGGGGGTTTAATTGTTGGTGTGGGATTTTAAATGGAAGGGGTTGGGGCGGAAAGGGGAGAAGAGGGGGTGGGGTTAGAAGAGGAAGGCGGAAAGGTGAGAATAGTGGGATGATACATCGCGGCCGCCACCGCCGCTTCTCCTTGGGCTAATCTGCCAGCAAGAGGTTGCTTAAGGGTCGGGAGGGACGGGGGAGGGGGGGTGGAAGAATAATCTGGGAAGCAGAGGAGGAAGAATAAGACAGAAGAGGGAAACTTTTTTTTCTCTCAAATCTAGGTCCGGGTTTGTCAAAACTTACTAGTATACTGTTGTGTCAACAGTGGATATCAATCGACAGAGCGGTGAAAAAAGAGAATGGGGGAGGGGAAAAAAGGGATAAGGAGGAAGAAGATGGGGAGAACTTTGGCCTTGGAGGAAGGAGGAAGAGGAAGTCGAAGTCGAAGAAGGGGGGGGGCCTTGGGGGGGGGGGGGGGGGGGTGGCGGGCCTAGACGTTTCCAAAAACAGTACGAGGGAAGGAAGAGCTGAGAGCAGTTAGGGGCAAGACCAGTGAATTCAGTCAAAAATTAAAGACTTGTTATGCTCTTTCAATTCTCGGAATCACTCAAAACTCTTTGTTTATAAACTTTTAAGGCTTTATAGTTCTGGTGCAATGCTTTCTTGTGAGCTAGGGTTGGCTTCGAGCCAGTTCTACTATTTTGCTAAATGAGCATTTTAAAGGGTGTTTAAGGCTTCAAGATTTTATTATTTTAAATCAAATAACCACAAAAGGATAAACATAAGAGAGATTCTTCACATCTTGTACTCTTCAGATTGTAGTAGATTCTTCTCCTTCGTCATTGAATGTAGGTCCTTCGTGTCGAACTTCAAATATTTGTGCGTTCTTCTTTTGCTCTTTATTTTCTCCAACTTTTTTTTTAGCTTCGCTACAATCAATTTTTGTAATTATCCCAACGTTTTTTGTCACCAAATGATATCAAAGCCTATGAGTTGAACGAACGAGGTGTCAAGATGCCTGCAGTCAAGTTCGACGGTATTGTTAATTTTAGCCGTTAGAGATCAAGGTGAACGTCATATTGACTCTATAAAGATTGAAAAAGGTACTTTTAGGGAAGGAGAAGAAACCACCAGATACAAAAGATGAAGATTGGGAGGATTTACATGAAAGAGCCCGAACTACATTTCAGTTTATGTCTAATGGATGAAGTTCTGGTTGAGTTTTAATCTCAAAAAGAGAACAATCGCTTCATTATACAACGGACTCTAGGGGACTACCTCAAGAAACCTTTGGTGGATCGCTAGATTTTGAAGATTTTGAAGTAGGATTCCGTTCTTATAAGATTACAGAGAAGGTATACCAGTCAAGTATCGTGTTCTAAATTTGGTCTCGTGTTAGATTAAAAAAAAAAATTAACTGAAAAGGACTTTCTTAATTCAAATCCAGCTCAAAAGTACAACTTGTTCGGCTCACTCTTGCTAGTATTGTAGGCATGATGTGAATACAGCAGACCTAACATTCAGGAGCCGAGCACGTTATGGATATTGTTAGACACACGCAAAACCAACAACAAGAACAACAAAGCCGCACACGAACCTTCTTCCATGTAAGAAGATGCCTGCCAACAACAACAACAACAAAGCCACAACGCGAATCCACATTTCTTTCAGGTCTGCCATAAGACTGTTACGAAAATATGACACCGATTTGTAACTAGAATTCCTCCCTCAAGTTGTTTCAATCTTCTCGGCGTAACTGCTACAGAATGTAGAAATATTTTCACTAACAGAGCGTGCGTGTTACTGAGCAAACAATTTCCAGAGCAACTCACACAGCTCAACTCAACAAACAAGCAGCAAATGGAATCGAATCTATAAAAGACACAGAATTGGAAGTCCATAACAGTAACAAATGATACATTAATCCCTTTCATTAGCAGAAACTACGAGTTAGAAGCAGAGCGCTACAGCTGGTCGGGCCTTCAACAATCTTGTGGGAGGAAACCAAAAAATGGTTTATAGTCATTCTACTTTAAGAACAATCTTCATGCACTCGTATACAAAATAGCTGATAGCAGCAGAGGGTAAAACCTGAAACAAAAAGCAAATGGTGCAAATTTTAGTGTTACTGCAACATATCTTAGAACTTAGTCCTGGAAAACACACCCAACAAAAGAGCAGGAGCATAACTGAAAAGAGAGGGTCAAAGTCTCGAGGTACAAATTTAGTGTTTTTTATTGACAAACAATGCAATTAAGATCCGCATCTAGATTGGTAATATAGAACTTAAGGATGCTATATGTATTTCCGCAGTGCAAAGTAATATAATAGTTGGGGCTTGTTGTCAACCAATAAATCTAAAAATTAAGCTTACACTATATCTTAAACAGAGCATAATCTTGTATTTTGGTCCTGGAGTTATACATAGGTATAGGTAAATCTAACCCATCAAAGAAGTATGCCATCCTCCCCTCAAAATTTTCAGGATGACAGATCTCCTAAGACTTCAATACTAACATGCTGTGCATTAACTACAAGACACTCGCCAATGCAAGAAGCAACAAGGGGAAAAAGTTTTAATCTACACTTTGAAGATTTGCATGCTTACCTGTAACAAGCTGGGAATCAAACCAGCATAAAGTGCAGGAACGCCACGTTGTTCAACTATCTTCATACAAGTTGCAAATGCATTCATTTTGTTGCTTGAACTTGCATCTGAAGTTGCCGCCTAATTACTTCAAATGGATATGTGGCAGCTTCTGCACAACAACCAGCAATGGCCCCATATAGCAAGGTCCTCATGGGACCCAACTCAAGCTGATCGAAGGCATTCAACCCGTGATCTTGCTGGTTCATTTGAGAAATCCTCTTTCTTCCCTCTGGTGAATGTAGATAAGCCGCCTTCAATATATCATAAACGCCATAAAATACAGCACCTGAGGGTGCCATACTAATAATGGAGGGCACTAAACCCTTGTAAAGAGAGAAGAATCCTTCTGTTTGCACCATGTGACGGAAGACACCAATAACGCCACCTAGGGCTTCACCTCCCGGTGCTACCATCTTCGTTCTGATCTGAAATGTTTTTAAGTTTATGGACAGAAATAAGATTGTTAAAGAAGAAAACAAGGTTAACAAGCCCAAGACTGACAGAAACTTCATCAACATCCTTTATAGTAAATGCATCATGATCATGAAAACGTATAATTAGCATAAAATACTCAAAATCAAGAAAGTTCAAGAGAAGAATTTGGCCAAGTTTTAAAACTGGCTGTCAACCAGGCATAACTCTGAATTTAACAATTCCTTTTCAAAGCGACTGCCAGCAAGCGACTGCCCCTGCCATAAATCATGGTGACTGGGCAGCGAGTAGGTAGACCTCCTTGCTTCAATCATGCTTCAGCTCATGCAACCAAGCAGAAGTCATTCAAATTCCCCTAGTCTAGCAGCAAGTCTAAATCAACTTTGAAAATAGTGGGCTACAAAGTGCAGAATAGCGCATAGCAAGCGCTTACCCAATATGCTTTGTTGCAGGGAGAAAACCACAGTCAGAGTGAAGAGTTGAGAGCTTTTTTCAAAGTGTACACTACCACGCTTTTGTGTAGCATAGCACAGCGACACAACCACATATATACATAGACACTCCATTAGTACTCTCCAGTCACTTGATGTGCATATAAGAAATCACAAAAACAGTTGACTTTTTTTTGTGTCTAGGTATTTTTAATGATTATATAAATCATGTTAAACAGTTCCAATCATCTACTAAAGTTACATGGTATAGACTTTCTAAGTGAAAGGATTTATACTCAAATCCTACTCGATAGTATTATAGTCAAACTCTATATTACATATATACACACAGGCGGGGTATCAAACGATACACCAAACTCGTTTCCTAGTCACCTTACCTCTATAGATACCCACATAGCCGGGGTATCAAACGATACACCAAGCTCATTTTCTGGCCACCTTACCTCTAGCTATCTCTTTGCTAGGGCAAGTCCTCGCAAGATCTAGGCAACATTAGCTGCAAGAGATTGGCATCCTTAGCGATACATCGGCCTCTCAAGCGAGAGAGCAGAGTCACAGTAACCTTGGCAAGCCCTGCTACTTCTTGATGTCTCAAAATCCAATTGTTAATTCTGTTAGGATTTTGCCTTGTTTTTTCAAGAAGAGATAATGGTCCAAGAAAATCTAATTGAGTTGAAGAAGACAATGACTTAAAGTAGAAGAAGCAAATCAAGGTGAAACAGTTTCCTCTTCAGGCAATTGCGAGTTTTTTTCAAGAGGAGTATGAATAAGATTCAATTCCTATTCAATGAAGATTTCTCTAAAGATTAAAGGGTCTAAAATCCGTCTAGATCAAGGAGATCAGCTCCTAATATGATTGATCAAGATTCTTCAAGTATCCAATGACCAAGATCATCTCATAGTCTAAATAGGAGTTGTGTTGTAAAATCCTATAAATAAAGATTGTAACCCAGCATTGTAAATTGGAGCAGAAGAGGAGAATAAAGTTGTGGTGAATAATAATGCAAGACCCTAAAAAGTCAAGAACACCCTAAAAAGTCAAGAAAGAGAGGAGCAAGGTAAAAGTGCATAGAGAGAAGATATACTCTTGTAATCTAGGCGTAGATTCAAGGCGTAGGTAAATACTCTTGTGTCATCAACAAGAAGGTTAGATCTCTTTGTATCAAGTTTATTAATAAAGCTCGCTCAAGTTCTCTCCCCATGGACGTAGGCCAAGTTTGGACTGAACTGCGTTAAATTGTGTGTTCTTATCTTTTAATATTCACCTTGTGTGCTCGAGGTAATCGATCTCATGGCGTGCTTGAGGTTGTCGGTGGGGATCTCCGTATTTCTCAACTATTAGCATCATAGTAAGTATAGTATCCCGAGTTATGCACGCAACAATTGGTATCAGAGTATATCAATTCCGTCACAACAAATGTTATCAGAGCTGATGGTGTTCGTTCAAGACTCAAGTGCTCTAAATGAAGAAGATGTCAGGTCGATGGAATTCGGCGGAGGCATCAAGATGAAGAAGACAACAAGAAAGTTCAAATTTGTTCTAAGATAAAGATCGATGATTTTTGGAGTATATTGATTAAGGTGGAGTATTCAAGACTCAATGATGCTCAAATCTGAATATGGTTGACGTGAAGGCGATAATCGGATCGCCAATGGCGGATAACAAGATGAGCTCGATAAGCTCACGAAGGCATCGCACAAGGCAACCCATGGAGTCTCACTGCGGCAGCAAGTCAAAGGAAAAACAACGGAGGGTGATGAAGACGATCAATGGATGAGATTGATCGGAAGGTAGATCGTGCAATCGTAGTCGGATTCAGATGATCAAGGTATTGAACCCTATGTTTTTCAGCATTCTGAATGCAATGGTGGGTGCAGATCGAGGAGATTCCAATGTGTGATACAAGTTCTGTATAGATCGGTTAAAGGAATCGACAGAGATCACGGTCAAAGTTACAACGGACTAGTCGTGACACAGTGAGATTAGTGCAGGCATTGGTGGATCTATCAAGTTTGAAAATCATCAATAGCAGGGCAATAAACCTGGCAAACATCAATATAGTGGTGGATGGCAGCCCTAATTGATGGAAGGAAAGGCTATGGCAATGTGTGGCAGGAAGACCTGATAAGACCATGGCAGTTAGTAAAGACGGTAAGTCTCAAGGTTAAAATATCGATGGAAGGTGGACCATCACCAAGTGATCGGTGGAATACCATGGCATGACAAGTCCTTGACAATGTTCGTGTAAAGTTGGTAAGACTATGGCAGAATTAGAGGCAGATTGCCTTAAGACCGGTGGGGCCCCATGGCCGAGAAGGCGTCACAAAGCGGAATTGGCTGGTGACTGCAGTGATGCAATGCAAGTTAAAGGAAAGAAATTAGATCAGGGAGTTTCAATGAAAAGTTTAAAGGGAGCTCACTTCAAGGGGGAGCTTCAAGGAAAATTGTAACGAGTCTAAGAGTTGCAACAAGACTACAGAAAGAGTGAATTCAAGCGAGATTAGAGATGACCCAAAGCATGGCGGTGAATCCACCAAAAGCCCCAAAGAGAGGGGGCAAGGTTAAAGGATTCACGATATGGTTACAACCAAGGAAAGAATTAATGTAGTAATCTAAAATCTCAACTTGTTTTGCTAAGGCTTGAAAAGCAAGTTAAGGTGGAGATTGTTAGGATTTTACTTAGTTTTTTCAAGAAGAGATGATGGTCCAAGAAAATCCAATTGAGTTAAAGAAGACGATGACTTGAAGCAGAAGAAGCGAATCAAGGTGAAGCAGTTCCTTTTTCAGGCGATTGCGAATTTTCTTTTCAGAAGGAGTATGAATAGGATTCAATTGTTATTCAATGAAGATTTGTTTCTAAAAATTAAAGGGTCTAGAATCCTTCTAGATCAAGGAGATCAACTCCTAATAAGGATTGATCAAGATTCTTCAAGCATTCAATGACCAAGATCATCTCATAAGTCCAAATAGGAATTGTATTATAAAATCCTATAAATAAAGGTTGTAACTCAACATTATAAATTGGAGCAGAAAAGGAAAATAAAGTTGTGGTGAACAACAATCTAAGACCCTAAAAAGCCAAGAAGGCCCTAAAAAGTCAAGAAAGAGAGGAGGAAGGTGAAGGTGCATAGAGAAGAGGTATACTCTTGTAATCTAGGCGTAAATTTAAGAGGAAGGTGAATACTCTTGTGTCATCAAGAGGAAAGTTAGATCTCTTTGTATCAAGTTTACTAATAAAGCTCTCTCAAGTTCTCTCCCCGTGGATGTACGCCAAGTTTGGACCGAACCACGTTAAATTGTGTATTCTTCTTCTTATATCTTTTAATATTCATCTTGTGTGATCGAGGTAATCGATCTCATGATGTGTTTGAGGTCATCGGTGGGGATCTTTGTATCTCTCAACTATTGGTATCATAGTAAGTATGGTATCACGAATTATGCACGCAACAATTGGTATCGGAGTATATCAATTCTGTCACAACAAATTCAACTTCATCTAGCCTGAATCGAGCATGGTGTGAACAATTTCCGACCGTAATGAGCTTTTCTGATGTTTTTGAGCCATTTTCTCTCGACAACACTAAGCAAAGTAGTGAACCTCAACAACCCTCAATGAACCACGCTAACCATCGGAGAACCATCTGAAACACCTGCTCTCTCTCTCTCTCTCTCTCTCTCTCTCTCTCAAAAAATCTCTATCAGTGAGGGTGAGCCTACTTTATCCTCTTTGTCTTTGTCTTTTTATATTGTCCATTGTTTATTTAGAATTTTAATTGGAAGTCACCAGATTAGATTATCCTCACTGTCTCTCACTGTCTTTATCTCTTTTTCATTTCTTCTTTTAATATTGTCCACTGTTGGTTAAAAATACTTATTAAGCAAAGATCAGCGAAAAGATTAGTTCTTAGATTGTTAACTGACTTATTCATTTTAACTTAAAATATTAATACATTTCAGATATTTTAAGAATATATACCCTATTTATTAAAATTACTGAGGACTGTTTTATTTTTTAAATAAAGAATCATGTAGATGTAGCTTAAGCTTCATGATATTTTATTTGTGCTTTTAGCTATCAGGAGGCAAAGCACTACGTGTTATGTTATTAGTTTCAACATTGGTCTAGACAAGGATATAGATTATAAGACTTTGTATAGGGAATCCTATTAATCTTTGATGCAGAGAACACGGTAAAAGAGGGCTAGTAGACAGGCCTGGCCTTGTGACAATAACTATGAAATTGCTTAGGTAAGCTACGTTTATCTCATGAGAAGCCAATTCGCTTATGAAACTTAGTAAAACAACCAGGTTAACAATTCTAACAAGATAAAAAGTCTTCCCATTATCTAGAAGAAATATATATTGAAAAGCAAGATCAAGGAAACTATCTGAAAAGGACAAAAGGAAGCCCAGATGGCACATACTGTGTCCATAGGTATGCAGAGTATGGTAGCAGTAATGCCAGCGGCAGCACCTGCAACAAACCTCTCGAAGTGTGTTGTTTCCTCGTTGCCGGACAACTTAAGGAGCTGTTTTCTATATGTATCATAAGCATAAAAGTTTATTGCCTTAAAGGGAGCAGTGCGGAGAATGTTGACAAAATTTCCCTTCCAAAAGCCTTTTAAACCTTGTGTTGTAGCAATTTCTTGATGAGCTCAAAAAGATTCATTCTTTCACCACGCACAATGTATTCCAGCTTTAACCTCTCAAGAGGAGCAACAAAAGTTCTGACACAAAGAACATTATTTCAGTAGAAATCCATAATGAAATATTAAAAAGCAAAGTTTAACTAGTTCTTAGTGCTTTTAATGTAAAACTGAAGGGGAAATTATTCAAAATACTCATAAATAAAGTAGTGCAAGAAAGGGTAATTTATAAGATAACATTGTCTGCCAACTGAACACAGAACAGAAAAATTATATACAAGGTGCAGATGACAATGGGAAGATAGGTACTAAACATAACCAAAGAAGAAAAAAATGAAAAGGGGGCATCAAAATTCTTGTAAAAAAGGACTGCAAGGAACCTTAGTTAAAGCCCTTTAATTTTATCTATGTAATGAAACCATTCGATTAATTATAGCAAGTAGATTGATTGACACCTAAATATTCACTAAACATGTGGCTTTGATATAAAAGAGGAATCATGCCTATAGATCCTTTTCAAATAAATTGGCATTTGGAATAATGGTTACAGATATGATAACACATCAAAAACTTCAGTCAGGGGGCAAAAAAGAGAAGCAGGTGCATGATAAAAGCAAACACAGTTTGCACCAGGATAAACAGATTTCGCAAGGAATTCATAGACCTAGAGACAAGATTTATTTACTCTGTATACAAAACAAATAACAGGATGTAAAGTAATCATTAACTTCCACAAATTACGGGCGTGTTGGGGCGGAAGTGGGAAAAGCGGAAGTGGGAAAACTTATTTCCCACTTCCGGTGTTTGTTTGGAACCGCCCCTTTTCCTTTTTCCTTTTTCCTTTTACAGCTCCTTTTACACTACCATTTTTACTTGCAGGGTGCTACATATAATTTTGTAGTCATATAAATCTCACTTGTAATAAGTTATACCTCAAAATAGTTAATTTTGTGGTCATGTAAATCCCACTTGCAATTTAATTACAGTCCAAAAAAAATTTTCATAATTAATATTTATTTTAATCTTATTTTGCGATCAACTTTATGTTCAACTTTTCCACTTCCACTTTTACATTACTAACCAAACACCGGATAACACAATATACTTTTCCACTTACACTTTTATATTACAATCAAACACCGGAAAAGTTACTTGTACAAATCCCAATTTTCTACCTTTTCCTCACATTTTCCTCCTCATTTCCCACTTACACCTTTTCCTCCCGCTTGTAGCAAACCAAACATGCCTAGAGAAAAAGTGACGAAACACATCTGGGCCAGAATAGATAGTCAATTACAAACAGGACATATATATAGTCATTCCTGAACACTATTATCTCCTATATGATATATGACATGAATATAGAGAAAGCATCTCCTGGTTTATAAACATTTGCAACTTGCAACCTGATATAAGTATGAATATGGACATTACAAGACATCAGACAAGAAAATTCTAAATTGGTAGGCACAATAAATGCAGGGAAACAGCAAGAAACTGTCAGTATTCATGCTACATAGACCATGATTATTCAAGGCAAAAAATCGCTACATTACTTTGAAAATGGTTGCATGAGTCATAGACCTCCAAATCTCCTTCTGAGCTTGATACCAGTTATACTCCTTAATACGAATACAATATCTTTATAATTGCTGGCAACACTGATTAAGTTAAAAGGAACAAAATTAAGCTCTACACATCTCCTATAAGAAAGCACCTAATTACCAGCAGTTCACGTGCAGGGAAAAAAAATCCAAACTTATCAGCACTACAAAACAATGCATCATTCAGTGTGACACAAGCACTAACACTAGAGATGGATTCCTAGCTTCCCTTCCTTTGAAGTGGATTTATCAACTCCCTGAGTCAAACAAAAGAACGTAAAAGACCAACTACTAATTCTTCACTCTTGATTGAGCTTCTTTTCATAGTCATTCGACCAGATACAACCGGAGGGTGGTTCTCATATGCAGTTCTCTCTCATGAGCTGAGCTATTATCATTAAACTATTCGATAAGATGTATTGTTGAGAACAGCATGTATCAGTATATACCACAGTATATACCATTTGCAACTTGTGTCATTATGAAATAAGGTAGTAAAAAGCAAGATTAGTGGTTTAGAGAGAAGAAAACGGCAGCTGCGGGTGTAAAACTTCCAATCCTTGGTATAGTAATACTACTTCATATTAGTAACCACTAATTAGTCTGTTTATGAACTCCTTAAATAGTATAAAAGTAACCACTGATCAGTCTGCTTATGAACTCCTTAAATAGTATAAAAGTACAATAAGGATTAGTTAACTACAAGACTACTCTCATATACATGACTTGATAATGCTAAAATGATAAATTGAGTTAAAACATGGTTTCAAATATCAGCCAATTCCGATATATATATGGGCAATTTTGTATTAAGTCCTGAGGCACCCGATATGATATTAACCATATAAAAGCGGCTGCTATCGGGGCCAATATTGCCAATATTAACGGCAATATTAATGATATTAATACTAAAAGTCATTGGTTGATACTGGTACTCACACAGGGATTTTAAACCATGATTAAAAAGAACAAAAACTTAATCAGATATGCAATAGAAAAAACAACCGATAACGACCACAGAACCCACAGAGGACCCACAACAAGCACTTAATAGTAGCTCATATCCAGGAGAATCCCAAATTCATGTGTCCGTAAAAGTCAGTCATCTTAAAAAATGTTGCAAATTGTTTTGTAGCAAAGCAGACTTAGGTCGACCTTCCTTTTCATCCAAAGCCCACCCACTAAAACTGAATAAAAGCAGCACATCTTGCAATGGTGTTGATCATTTTCTTTCTCAGGTTGGGTGCAGGGCATTGATGTTGGCAATTTTCTCACAGTTTTGATCAGATCCAGCATTAATACCCCATAAGTTAAATGGGTACTGTAAGAGTAAACCCAAATGAACAAAAAGGTCGTCACTTGGATTAGTTAAGAGCAATAAAATGCTTCTAAATCTGGTAAAAGATGTCATTTAGTACTGATAAATGGCATTGGTGTTTGATGGCAAAATAGTCAAGGATAAGTTGAGTCACTTATTAAGATGGAAAGATCATGAGAAGTTTTGAAATTATCAAGTGGACCAGACAAAATATGAGCAGGACAACAGACTGTTGACCTGACTCTATTGACCCATCTAGAGTTAAGGGCCAAACCAATCAACCAATCGCCAGACCTATGAATGACGAGTGTCCAAATGGTAAACTATGGTATGGTTAAAATATCATGTAGCATGATCACAGGCACCCCTCACTCTTCCTACTGAAAAGTGTAAGAGGAGCTGATAGTTTTAATGGTTCCAAATGGAAGAAGAAAATAAGGCAAGGGACATAAACACACTTCCTACTTTCTACTCATGCTACTTCTTGGATTTCTCCAAAAGAGCTAAGCTCAAATCTTGCTCCTCTTACCCTATGCAAAAGATCTAAGATGCACGATAATGGCATTGTTAGAAGGGAGAAAGAACCCCATATTGTTCCCACAGATGCCCGGAACAAGATTCTCTTCTAGATCACTTTTTCACACTACAAATAATTATTTTTCAACCAATTACTCAGTTCAACAAGAATGTTATTCCAATCTCCTCTGGCCAAACATTTGACAGACCTAGAAAGCAAAAGAATTGGAGAATGTGAGAATAAAGAAAATAAAACATGCATAATGGTGGGCATAGAAGTTACCATTACCATAAAGCTTCTCAGCACGAATGGAAGTTTTGTCTCGTGACTCCTATAGAAACTTTGTTCGTCTGTCCGTATGTTCGTCTTCATCCGCGAGAGAGAGAGAGAGGGGGGGGGCAGCGGCCACCACGCTCTCCCCTCTCTCTCCTCCCTCCATCTCTCTCACCTCCCCCCTCCTTCTTCCTCATCCTCCTTCTTCCAGCAAAGTCAAAGTCCTCCCCGCACCTTCTTCTTCCTCCTCCTACCCTTCTTCCTCCTTCACTCTCCTTCTCCGCCTCTCTGTCGATCGGTTTTCACTGCCGGCAGAACGGTATACTAATATACTCAAAATGAAACACCATCTAACTTGTTTTGGGAACACGTAGAAAAGATGTGGGTGATCTTTTTAATTTTATTTGTTTGTTCTTTTTGAAGGTACAAGAAATAAATAATGTCACAATTCACATCAATCCATGACTCATTTGAAAGTTGTCTTGACTATAAACAATAAACTTCCAATCGCAAAACTGCGAGTGCAACCATGGCAGTCGTTACTCAGAAAAATGCCAATAAAAGTAGAACCTAAATATTGAGATCTAGCACCCCTAGGATCATTAGTATAGTTATCTCGTCTTCATTTAGGTGCAACTTGTCAAAATAACATGTCAACTAATGTAGCAGTGCGTGTAAGTGATGATATATTGTCCAATTTGGAGATTTATATCTAATTCCTTCTTAGATTGAAATATTTGCATGCCAAGCAACGGTACTTGTATTGATCAGATAATAGCCACGACCGATGCTTATGCGTGTTATTGTCAAAAACATATAAGCACTCAAGACCAAGCTTAAATGCTCTGGATTTAAAATTGCATGTATCAACATGAACTAATATCAAATTGGGACTCACAATTAAAAACAATTAACAGTTATGTGGATGAATTAGTATCAAATTGGGATTCCGAAATCACAGTTACAAACAGTCTAGCAAAATCGCAACTTTCCAATAAATTCCAGTACCTCGAGACCATCGCAGCCACAGCTCCAGCCCAGAGGTGTTTTGTGGTGTTCAACGCGCCAGCAGCTCCAGTACCGTGAATCCTAACCACCTTCCCCTTCTTCTTCTCCTTCTCCTCCTCCTCCTCCTCCTCTCCCCCATCACCACCACCTCGTCTTCTTTCGTCTCCCCATTCTTCTCAAGAAACGCCTCCGATTCCGATTCCTTAACCGACAGACTCACCGACAAGAACCCCCTGCGTCCTGAACCCGACCATCTCCGATACACGCAGCTCAGCTTGGGGAACGGCACGGACGCGTTAGAATTCGAGACCGAGATCGAGGATATGAAAGAATTCGGCACCGTCGGGTCAAGAAACAGCCCTCCGCCGACGAAGAGCGCCGAGTCATTACGCGGGGAGATCAGCGAGTCGCGGAGGCAGAGCTCCAGTTCCCTCATTCCAGCAGCGGCAGCACCTGATGGGATCGACGCGCTAGGGTAGGGTTAGAGCTAGAGATTTTAAAAAAGGAGAAACCTAGGGTTAGGGTTCGGGGGGGAATGGAATTTGTTTTGATTCGAGCAAGTTGGTGGTGATGGAGATGGTGATGATGGTGGCGAGGAAAAAGGTTCACCTTTGCTTCCATCGAACAAAGTTTTGTTCTTTGTTGCTGCTTGCCTCTCTCAAGCGTTAATGCTGAGGTTTTCTTCCATTTTCCAATTTTTTTCCCCCTTCTCTCTCTTGGATTTCGTCATCGGCCGGCGATGTCTAAAATGCGCCGTGACCGCGGAACCCGGCACCAGTCACCAGATGCATTCTGCCAACTGGATCCGATGATATTTCTTTTTGAACCTTTTTTTGTGAAAAAGCAGGAGATCCAACGGCTGATAATTGGCAACAGGAGTGGATCGGACTCGGCCGGTTTTAAGTTCATGGGCCGTACTTGGGCCTATCTATTTATAAATAGGATTGGTTGGGTCAGACTTGTACACTTGAACCAAAGGTATGATAATGGATCGGTATTGGAAAGTATTCAATATTCAATATCTTTCGTTTTCTTTCTTTGGATCATATGGGACTCTATTAGCATATGATAGGATATACGTGCATGTCTTCAAATAATAAATACATATTTAAACGAGGGTTTTTCATATCTGCAGATGAAATTTTTCTAAATTTCATATTCACTATTTAATTATTCATGTTTTCATATCGACCCCCCAAATCTTATAAGTTTAGATAAGTTCCATTTATAAGCTAAAAGATGCGCGGTTCAATTTGAAAACGAGAGAGAATATAACTTCCAATTTAACCAATTTTATTGAAATATAATTTTTCATTTTCTCCCTTTGTTTCTTGAAAATTTACTTTCTTAATCTGTTTTCAAAATCTATCTTTTATTAAAGTCTTAAAAAATCTTTATTTATTTATTTATTTATTTATTTTATTATTATTTATTTTATTAAACTTCTTTTATTTTATTTGAATTTGAAAATTAATTCACAATTTCCAGATCTGTAGGATTTAAGTTTGACCCAATTCAGGGACTGGACCGTGAAACATAAGCCCAGTCCATTTCAATTAACAAATCTGTCCAAAGCCCAGGCTGAACCGGGTAAGGACAATCTGGTACGTTCAGTGCCCGACCCAATCCATTAGGGTTTCCACAACAAAAACCTCCGAGCTGAACGCTCGATATCAAGAAAGCTCGCGTCTTCTCCAGCGAGAAATCTCACATAAAAAAAAAGGAGGATAATAGCTTAGTTTTTCCTCTTCGTCTTCGAGCTTGAGTTTGAGAATCAGAATCAAATATGAGGCCGATATTGATGAAAGGCCACGAGAGGCCGCTGACGTTTCTGAGATACAACAGAGAAGGGGATCTGCTCTTCTCCTGCGCCAAAGATCACAACCCCACCGTCTGGTTCGCTGACAACGGCGAGCGCCTCGGGGTTTACAAGGGCCACAATGGCGCCGTCTGGAGCTGCGACGTTTCTCGTAATAAGCTCTCTTTCTTTCTATTGTATAATTTGTGTGTTTATGCCCTTTTTTATGGATTTGGTGTTAATTTGATGAATTGTAGAAGAAAGTTGAAATCTTTGATGTGTAGTTATTAATTTGTTGTGTTCAATGGTTTCAGGGGATTCTATGCGTCTAATTACGGGAAGTGCTGATCAAACGGTGAAGTTATGGAACGTCCAAACAGGAGCCCAGTTGTATACCTTCAACTTCGGTTCTCCTGCTAGATCCGTGCAATTTTCTGTTGGTGATAAGCTGGCTGTTATAACAACTGATCCATTTATGGGCCAGCCTCCCACTATTCAAGTGAAACGAATTGCGAGAGATCCCAGTGAACGTATGTATTTCTCTGCCTGACCAGTAAAATTGTTCTTTTCTTATTTACAACCACAATATTCATGAGTTAGCATGCCAATCTTTTGTAATATTATCATTCTTAAGTATAAATTTTAGTGGAATACCATCAATGGCGCTCTACCTAATTTATTATGTGGATGGTTGATAAAATAGTCATTAGAGACTTAATTCTCATGATAATTGACAATTATAAAAGAATGTGTAACTCGCTTCAGTTTGTGATAGTAGCTTTTTCTAAGACATAACAGCGTTCGCACGTGATACAGTGGCCTAACAATGTATAGAACTGTGATTTGATGCGTCATATATGATATGATTTTTGAATTATATCTGAACTATTCATAGTCATATCAATCTTGACCACCATGATATCTGTTAGTAATTTATATCCACCTAGGTCTAAGTAATTTTGTAAGAAAATCAGCAGTCAAACTCGATCGAGAACCATTTACTTCTTAATCTATTCCTGTAATATGTATGCTGCCTTCACAGCTTACCAGTGTGAAGATTTAAATCCTATTGTTCAGGTTGGACTTTTGGTGTGCAAATTTTATTATACATTTACAGTGCCACCAACAAAGCTTTAATCCCAAATATTTGGGATCAACTGCATGAATCCCTTCTCTCCATTTTTCTCTTGTAAGGGCCATGTCCTTTGTGAAAATTCACAGTTATTATATCCTTAATAACAACCTTAATCCTTGTTCTTTTGAGTCTATCTATAGTTGGCCTTGCTTCATCAATTATGATCCTATGGGTCTTCTTAAATAGCATACTTCACATACCCAAACAATCTCAACATATTCTCTATCATTTATCCTCTATTGATGATTAGACCCATGAATCCATGCTAATTGTATAACTTTGTTATAAAATAATGAAACATTCCTCAAATTTCACGCAAATGCTATTGTCCAGTATTGGAATTGTTTGTGTTTATTGTTTGCAGAGACTGGTGATTCTGTGCTAACGATCAAGGGTCCTGAACTTCAAGGGAGAATCACTGGGGCTCTTTGGGGACCTTTGAATAAGACTATAATAAGTGGTGGAGAAGATGGAATACTTCGCACATGGGATACTGAGGTAGGCTCTGTTTCTTTTGTAACTTCTATCCAGACATTTTCTTGTTTTGTAATCTCGTGTGTGTCTGTTTTATTATTAGAGGTTCATAATCATTTTTGCCTGCCTTTTTCCGCTTATGCCTATTTTGCTCATTCGTTCTTCACTGTGTTATCAGATTCTTTTGCTGTCTTGTTCCATGCATGAGAATGAATGCCTCTTAGATTATACTGCAATCAAAGAACAGTGCGTTTTTCTAATGGATATATGATTCTCGGTATCAGTGACAAAAAAAATGTTGAAAATATGAATATTTGATGGTTGAAGAAGTAAAGGCAACTCTACCTTTCTGTTGGATCATATTGAATGTTTGCCACTGAAGGATTAGATTTTTTTGCTGTTGCAGTTCATCTTATTACGTGTGTCTCATGGAAGTCATGGCACATTCTTGAAAATAATCAGGCAATACAATTCATAGGATGTAGTATAGCAACTTTTGTTGCTACTTGAAAAAAATGTATTGTCATTTCAGTGCTAAGGAACTGTATGGGAAACCAATGTCATAGCTGCTTTTTATTACACTTGTTAAATCATTCGATTAAATTGATGACATTCATAAGCATAAAAATCATGGAGGTACAAAAATCTAATCAAGGGAGAAAAAACCAATTTAGGAATTAAGATCTATTTGGGGGGCAACAAGTGAACAAGGTTTTCAAATTGGTTTTAAACTTGCTTATTATAAGTTATAGTATATGGCTATATCAGGTGTTAAAAGGTTACGATCAAGATTTTGATTCGCGGGCTCCTGCCACTTTAATGTATTATTGTTGGTTTTGGAAATTAGCTCAATATGTCGCTTGATTCATAAAATTCTCAGGTTCCCCAGCATTGATTAAATCAAACAAGATGGAAGTGACACCTGCCTCCCCCAGATGATGAGGGAGATTTAAATGACTAAAATATGGGCAGCCTTATTTGTCTTGCCAAAGGTGTTATCGATTGGACCTTTTGACTAACTGCTACTTGGTGCAAATCCCCCAAGGGATGGGGCAAGTGCACTTGACTGCGCTCTTTGAATCTCCTACAATCATTTGAACCTCATTGGTTGTGGAGAATGCAAGATGCCAAACTCATCACTAATGCCTCCACAAGCTCCTGGGTGATTGTGGATTCATGAAATCTTATACTTGTAGTTGCAATCTTCATTGTTAAATCTGGTAGCGTTTAGGAAGTTTAGTAGGACATTTTTTATGCTTGATTGTAATGTGTATAAGCTTGTGCATGGACATGGGTTTCTACTACCTTGTTGATTTAGACTTCTGTATTCTTTTAGGAAGTTTCTTGTTGGAACACTGATTTCAGGCATTTGAATTGGTTTGAGATATAAAACCCATTCTCACTTCAACTTTATAGTCTTTGTTCTCATGGGATTGGACATAAACTAAAAGGATATGCAATTAAATCTGATGAATTTCAAAATTATTGATTTAACTACAATAGACGAGTACCAAGGATCCTTTTTTGTTCTGACGATATTGAAGAAAATTTTTCTCACTTAATTCATGGATTGGATTCAATTATAACTTTATGTTTAGCAATTGGGTAGAGTTACAAGATCTTTGCCATAAATCCCAATTCATATGTTTTTAAATATACATTTTACTTTTTCTATGTACACGTGTTTGGGGTGGCCAAAAAATAAGAAAAATATTTTTAATATTATATGAAGGTATATGATGTAAAACCACCTGGATCGCAATCACCTTCAAATCACAACCAAAATTTAAATGCGAATAAGATAAGAATTGGGTTTCCACCCCTTGCACGGGCTTCTCACCCTAAACTCGAGAGCAGCAGAACTCAAGAATTTAACAAATAATTTGAGGAAAAGTTTTAATCATTCATTCATTTATTTATTGCCTTATTCCAATAGTTTAAGGGGCCTTATATAGGCTTTACAAAAGAGAAGTATTGGGAAATAACCGATGTGGTACTAAACGCCCACAAAGGAACACAAATACAGCTAAAACACCTACTCAAATAAAGCTGAAATAAAGTACTAAACCTCCCGAATAAGCTAAGGCATGAAAAGATAAAGAACTGCGTGATGTCCTCATCAATTCCCTCGGGGTGGGAGAAACTCGACCCTGTCGAATGAGGACTCTCCTCACGACGCATCTCAATCGAGCCAAGGTGGTGGTCGTGGTAGCAGCATGGGAACATCATGTCGAGACCATGGTGGCGGAGGAGGAGCTGGTTTTCCATGACAGATCGGTATTGGAAGATAGCAGCACAATCAAGGAACAGGGAGTAGAGCGAGGTGCATCATCTGGCTGAAAACGGAGCTGATACCAGGATCCCACGGGCTATCCAACTCGTAAGCAATCACCCTATTATCAACTATAAATCCTGCAAAATACTATGTGGGTATGCAGCAAATTTGTAGGTTTTATTGCAAATTGCTATCAGCCTAGTGATATCATCAATATGTGCAACAGGCAGATGCAATGCATTAGGTATTCTAAGCATAACTCCTAACGATGGGAGAACGAGAGATATGATATGCCTAGAAGGACACACACCTAAAGATGGAGGTACAGAGGACTCGGATGCAAACTCTAAATCACCCGAAGAATAATTATTAGAAACCATTTGCTGGACCTTGGCAAGAAATTCAGGTGACTCCCTAAAAGATGAATTGATAGGAATAACCATAAAACTAGGTTCAACACAAGGAGACTCGAATGGTTGATTAGGCACAGTGGGTACATTAGGCTCAACTGTCTTGTCATCATTGGCACTATCAGAAGACATATGAATTTCATTAATAATCTGTGTGCCAGAATCAACTGCTATGTCTTCAATTATGTTAACAGTTTTAAAAGAAACTTGGACATCCTCAACAGTCTTTGAATCGTCAACGTCATCAGTGGGCATAGTTCTAAGATGTTGACTTTCCGAGGGGCATTGATAATTATAATGTCCATAGCCCTTACATTTAGAACATTTGACCTTGGCATTGACTGGCGTTTTGAAAGTCAAGTCCAATCTTAATGCCACATCAAAGGCATCTTCAACGGTGTCTAAGTCATAGGGGCCAGTAATCATAGCATGTTTTATTTTAGGCCGTAAACCCCAAATAAACCTAGTTAGAGTCTCAGAAGGGTGCTCTCTCACTTCACTATGATGGTTAATTCCTTAAATATGTTAATGTACTCATGAACGGACATATACCCTGATGGAGATTGTGTAGCTGGTCTAAGTGAGAGTCCATATAATGCTGATTAGTCATGATGACTCAAGCAAGCAGGCAGATGCAGTGAAGAGCCCTAAAGTCAATTAAACTAAATGTATGCACTAAACAAAAATTCCCTAAAGTTTAAGGCTCAAATGTAAATAAAAATGCATTCCTAAAATGATGCAAAGATGCAACCACTAGATCGAAGCAAATAGCATTTCTACCAACAAATTATAGCGATCCGTATAGTAATTGCAAGTAATCAACAGTTAATGAACTAGGTCAAGTTGTGATATCACCTGAGGTGGAGTCGTTCACGCCTGGGAAGGTGACCGTAGCTCAAACCTGAATGAGACTGCTGTAGGCGCGTAGTACTGGTCGTCACGAATCCACTGCCTCGAAAACGGCTCGATTTGGACTTGAAATGAGCCCTGAAAGGCCGTCGGAAGCGATCATAACTGAACTGAGTTGGCTCAGTCGAGTCAACTCGGCTGAGTTGACTCGGTCACCTGACTCGGGTGCAATCAACTACCTGGCTTGGGCTGAAACAACTTGAACTGAGTCAAAACAAGCCTGTACTGTTGACTGGGCCTGGTGGACTTGTGGGACCTGGGCGGTCGACCCAACTCAGAGTGGGCTCGCCTAATTAAAGGTTGGGCGGGTATTGGTGAAGTCTTCACCCGACACCCAATTCCAATTTCTTTCTTCGTTCGAAGGCGCAGCTAGGGCAAAGGCGGAGCGGAAGCAGCGGCGACGGCGACTCGAATCAAGGGTGAAGACGACGGCGAGCGGCGGCGATGATCTCTTGATGGACTGGAGCGACAGAGATTTTTCACAGCGGCGGCGATCTTCAACAACGGTGGCGGCGTTGATGACGGCGGCGGAGGAAGGGACGGAGATCTCTGATGACGACGGACTGTGTCGGCGGGGTAGAGGAGGGAGGTCGGCGATGGGATCTGGGCGCCCGAGGTGCTGGATCTGGAGAGGCGATGGAGCACGGTGAGGTTGCTGTCGGCGGCGGAGGCTTCCGGTGATGATGGCGGTGGGGATCTTCTCAGGTCTGCGCGGCGAAGGCGATGATCGTGGCGAAAGCACGGCGGAATCCCGTGAGCGCGGGTTCGACGAAGCTTCGAAAGGGGCGGCGAGAGTGGATGGAGGTGGCGGGAGCTTGCGAGTGGGCCTGGAGGGCGGACGAGGTGCGTGGGCGAAGAGCGAGCGGATGGCAGAGATTGCGGTGGGGAGGTGGAGACTGTGAAGTGATGGAGTTGCGTGGAGACGTCGCGAGGCGAGGAGGAGTGCGAAGCGGACTGGAGGAGAGTGTGGAGCGAAGATGTGGAGTGGAGGAGCGTGGATGGACGGAAGACGACGCGGCGATAGGATGGATGTTGCGGAGACGATGGGGTGGAATAGGTTGAGAAGCGTGGCTGGATCGTTGAAGGCGGCGGAGATCTCACGTGGGGATGAACAGTTGAGATGGCGATGGCGGAATTCGTGAAGGACTGTTGATTTTTTTTTTTGATCTATGTATTTTTTCGAAATTTTTTTTTGTTTCACTGTTATTTTTTTTGAACTGTATTTTTTTTTCACTGTATTTTTTTTGAAACAGTGTTTTTTTTTTTTGAATGAGTCTGGAATATAGATCTAGGTTTTGAAAACTGAAAGAAAATTTTAGAAAAGGAAAAAATTTGAAGGGGATTGAAAACTGGTGCTCTGATATCAAAATGATGTAAACCACTGGATCGCAATCACCTTCAAATCACAACCAAAATTTAAATGCGAATAAGATAAGAATTGGGTTTCCACCCCTTGCACGGCTTCTCACCTAAACTCAGAGAGCAGCAGAACTCAAGATTTAACAAATAATTTGAGAAAAGTTTTAATCATTCATTCATTTATTCATTGCCTTATTCCAATAGTTTAAGGGGCCTTATATAGGCTTTACAAAAGAGAAGTACTGGGAAATAACCGATGTGGTACTAAACGCCCACAAAGGAACACAAATACAACTAAAACACCTACTCAAATAAAGCTGAAATAAAGTACTAAACCTCCCGAATAAGCTAAGGCATGAAAAGATAAAGAACTGCGTGATGTCCTCATCAGTATACATGGAATGTTTTGCAGCCAAATGGATTAGTTAGAAAATTGAAAAGATTATTATAGTGAAATAAATTTAAATAAAATAGAAAAAGTTAGGAACACAAATTATTAGTATGAATGAAAATCTATATTAAAAAAATTAATTGATGATATATCCAGGGCTGATTATAGCAAGATAATTAGCATTATGTAGATTTTCTAGATCTTTTGTTTAAGATCTTCTCCACATGAAATACTCACTTGGCTGCTGCACCTGTGGCGCTTAGCCCCATCCATTGATCCAACTTAGAAAACTACAATGTGGGTTAATGACTTGCTATGTGCATGGCATGCACAAATTCCTTGTAAAATTATTAAATATAAAACCCTTACCGGTTTCAACCAAGTTTGAATTACGTTGGAAATTAGATTTTTCAAAGTTGTCCTTAAAAATTATATCATATCATAGAAGTAGGCTACTGGTAGTGCAATGACATAATAGTCATAAAGATTATCTTCCTTTATACTGTAGTAGGGTGGGCCCATTCTTGGAATCTGAAAGGGCAAATGCTAGGCAGTGTAATACAATTTTGCAAATTCCTCTGGAGAATTTAGTTATATGATTGAAGATTTGAAGTTTAGATAATATAATTGTTGCCAGCTTTTCTTTGCACCTAATCTGATGTTTTATTTGATCCAAGTGTGGTCTCTCTCTCTCTCTCTCTCTCTCTCTCTCTCTCTCTCTCTCTCTCTCTCTCGGGCGGGGCAGGGGGGCGACGACTGCTGGTGCACATATGTATTTGACTGTTGTTACCTGTTCTCACAAAGAGTTTATTTAACTTATCCAGGTGTCCTGTGTGCGATTCATCATCAATATTCATATTACTGCTTCATCATGTAGATAACTTACGATATGATCTCATTATCAGTTGATGTTAATTTTGTTTGCCTTGTAAACATGTAGACTGGGAGCTTCTGATGGAATCAGACAAGGAAGCTGGTCACCAGAAAAGAATCACTTCATTGTCAAAATCTATAGATGGGTCTCATTTTCTGACAAGTTCGTTGGATAAATCTGCTAAGGTCGGGTGTCAAATACCATTGCGTTCTTTCTGTTACCATGGAATGTGTCTCATTTTTTTTAATGTGTTCACTTTTTTTTTCAGCTTTGGGATACCAGAACACTGACTCTTTTGAAGACCTATGTGACAAGTGCTCCAGTGAATGCATGGCAATATCTCCACTTCTTGACCATGTACGTTCTCACTCACTGACTATTTGTTGAATGCAAAATGGGAAGATTATAAAAATTTCTTAAGAATTATTCAAAGTTCAACACACAAAATCATGTGCATCCAAAAATATTAGGGTTACATAGTACCAAGTTCTCAACAGCAAGCTTTGCATATGGATAGTCTGCTTGTTTTATAGGCCACCACAACTGGCCTTCTCCAATGAGAATAGTGGAATTGTGGCCCAACATGATGCCTATCCTTAAGAGAACTTTAGAATCTTCTGCCAAAGGGACTAAGCAAATTGTCCATATAGAAATAATTCCATTGTGAATTTGTATAGTTTTTAGCATATATGCCCTCATTTATTTATTTCTGTAGCCAAAGTCCGAAAGGAATATGTGTTCAGATTTCTTCCTGTTAGTGATGACCCTGTTTTTAAGTTAGGAATAAGACCATAACCCTTTTCCTATTTCATTGCGTACCTGCATGGAAGTAAGGCATCTGATATATCCATTATTTTCTGATTGAATACTTTAATAAAATTTGCAGCTAGTTCACATATTCATTTCATTTTTAGGAATATATTTCTGTATTATGAGACACTGTTCCATTTTGGTTATTAGGTATTGATTTATGGCCTTTTGTATTGTATGTCATGTACTGATTTTAAAAGCAAGTGCTTCTTTATCGTGGCCTTGTATCAGCTTTTGTATGTCATGTACTGATTTTAAAAGCTGTTGCTTCTTTATCTTCTTTTATGCCGTGAAAAGTTTTTCTTACATGATGCTCACTGCTTTATTACTATTCAATGAAATAATGAATATTTGGTTGGTTGGAGGTGTTAGTTAACTTTGCATGTTCCACTTGTCCTCTGCTATAATGGTGATATCTGCTTGTCTGGTTTCAGGTGGTGATTGGCGGTGGTCAGGATGCAGTCAATGTCACAATGACTGATCATCGTGCAGGGAAGTTTGAAGCTAAATTCTTTAAGGTGATCTGGATATGACATTATTTAAAAAATTCGTATGAAAATTTAAAATTATATATTAAACTCTTTGATTTGTTATGAAACTTGTTCTGTAACCATCATAGGCATGATAAATTGGGTGATGACATTTCTTTTTCAATTTTTTACCTTTTTCCTTTTTTACTTGCTTGCTGCATAGATTCTTCAAGAAGAAATTGGTGGAGTGAAAGGGCATTTTGGGACCGATCAATGCTCTGGCTTTTAATCCTGACGGAAGAAGGTTATTGCTCTCATCTTTTTCTCTCCTTTCATATGTTTGTTTATCTTCACACAAATCCTTGTCCATCAAAATGGGTTTGGCTGTGGAGGACAAGTTTGACCAATTTAACTTCTAAAAGGGTCAAAAAGAACATGAAGGAATTCATATTTAATGAACATGACAATTAGTGTATGGTTTGTTTCTGGATATTCTAGGGTTGCTTTTTCCTACTTTGGCATTTATGTCGTAAATTAGGAAGATATGGTTGTATCAATAGATGGCAGGAAATTGTAACTTGTTTTCTATAGATTGGCAAATGATGCTGGAAAGGTGATGATGGTAACGTGCATTGTATGCCTTACTTGATAGTTACTTTTCTTGCCGGGAAGGTATAAATTTCATGGTTTCTTCATAGTTTTCATTTTTTTTTTCTTGTGTTAAAAACAAAATTATTGTGTTTAATAGATTTCTATTCTTTTGTGCAGAGTTGTTTCTTGTTTGTCACTTTACTTCAAATATCTTTTTTTGTGGTTTAAAATTCTTCTCATCTTTTCTTTCAAGTTTTACATATCCCTCCTATCTATTTGGATTTTATAAAATTTCAGAAGCTCTGAAAATTGACGTCAGGTGTCCTTCCTAATACCATTTTGTCATTTTCTTCTTGTTCATTTCCTTTCCCATTTGTCTTTTGTACTCAGACAATAGCTTTGGCACCATTTACTATTCTGAGGAAGTTGAGGACATGAGCTAGGAAAGAATTTTTGAGATCTGCTTATTTTATTTTGTTTTACTTTTTATATCTCTCTGTCTCCATGCATTTCGCTTACCTATTCAGTTTCTTCTTTCTGGTTCATGTATGCTGAATGATTCTTGCCAATGATATTTGGCAATATACACTATTCTGATAACATTTGGCATAACTGCTGATGCTAAACAAATAAAATCTGAGAGCTGCTTCTTTCTGATGTCTACTTTTGTGTTTTTAAATGTTAACAATTAAATTTTACCTATTGTCATATCCATATTTTTAGTTCTATCTTTCGTAACATGTCTTTATTTGCTTTTCCCCGTTTTTATCTGACAAGTGCTCCTAATTTTCTTGTTTTTCCGGCATCCGTTGCGTCCCTAGGATATTGTAGCTTGATGATTGCCGCCAATAATGCAATATACGCTATCCTGAGAATTTGCAGTTCAATGTTGACAGTGAAATACTATGAGAGTTACTGCTGTTGCTTTAGCCTTTCTTCTTCCTACAGACATTTCCCCTCTTGATTTTTTTGTTTTTACTTGCCACAATTTCCTACATAATTTGTCTCGCTTTCTAGTTTCTCTTTCATATTGTGGCTTATTGTCATGTTTCTTTTACTTTGTTAAAGGAAGTAAATTTCAATTTGCTCTCCTCCAAAATTTTTGTTGTTGTCTTGGGTATTGTGGCTCGATGATTCCAGCTAAAATATTTGGCAATATACGCTATGCTGAGAAGCTTCAGTTCAATGCTGACAGAGAGATAATATGAGCTACTGCTACTGCTACTGCTTTAGTCTATCCCTCCCTCCCTCTGTCCGCCCGCGCCTCCCTCCTCTCTCTTCCAGATGATGTCTCCTTTGAAAATTTTTTCTTTGGATATTTTTTTTGTTTGCCGCATTTTCTTTCCTTTCCTGATGACTCCGCTTGTTCTTTCCATTTTCCCTTTTCCATGCTTGAGAATGAACAAACCCACCACCACCCACCTCCACACACCACCACACCCTTCCTTATTGGGAGGAGGTGACTTTCTAGAATGAGAATGAATAATTATCAAACCGAGCAAAGTGAGGTTTCTCCTGTGACTCATTCTTGCATTTTGTCCGTTCGTTTGTCCTCCAAAAAAAGAGAGCGCAGAGAAGTAAGAGGCTCTCTCCTCCCCTCTTTCCGCCTCCCTCCTCCTCTCTCCCCTTTCTCTCTTCCCTCTCCCTCTTCATCTCCAATCTTCCCACTCCTTCCTCTCCTCTCCTCCCTCTCTTCTTCGTCGCTTGGTTCCACCGCAAGCGGTAATCTAGTTTATTTTTATTTTCCTTTCTTTTTGGGAGGTAATTGGCAACTTCTTCCTTTTTTGGGGGGGTGGGGGTGGGGGTTTTGTTATAAAAATTATACATATGCTCCCCCACTTTTATTTCTCTTCCTTCTGTTGTCTATGCTTTTAGTCTTTCATTGTCTTTCAAGAACTATGCCTAAATTGTAATGATCTTTTCCTCCTTATTTTTCATTTCTCCTTCTAGAATTGTGGCTCGATGATTGCAGCCAATGTTCTTTGGTGATATACGCTATTCTGATAATGTCCAGCACATTGTGTGGATAGTTGAATTAATAATATGAGAGCTACACTTTTTGTTCTCTTCCTTTTGTTGCCTGTGCTTTTTAGTCTTTCTTGCCTTTCATGAACTATGTCTAAATTGTAATGATGTTATCCTCCTTATTTTTCATTTCCTTTTAGTATTGTGGCTCGATGATTGCAGCCAAAATTCTTTGGTGATATATGCTATTCTGATAATGTCCAACGCATTGTGTGGATAGTTGAATTAACAATATGAGAGCTACACTTTTTGTTCTCTTCCTTCTGTTGTCTGTGCTTTTAGTCTTTTCTTGTCTTCATGAACTATGCCTAAATTGTAATGATGTTTTCTCCTTATTTTTCATTTCTCCTTTTAGTATTGTGGCTTGATGATTTCAGCCAATATTTTTTGGTAATATACGCTATTCTGATAATGTCCAGTGCATTGTGTGGATAGTTGAGTTAATAATATGAGAGCTACAGTTATTTACACAATTTTTATGTTTGACTTTACTGGGATTTTCTTTTTGCTTGCTAGACTTCACACTTCTGTGTTCACATTTCATGTGTGTGTGTGATTCACACATGTTGCGGGGGGGGGGGGGGGGGGGGGGGGGGGGGGGGTGTCAACTGTATATTCTGGGGCATGTAGTCCTGTCCTTCAAGAAAATGGTTATGCCTGTATTATAATTATCTTTTCCTCCTTATTTTTCATTTCTCTCTCTTTTTTTTTTCATTTCTCCTTTTAATATTGTGGCTCGATGATTGCAACCAATATTCTTTGGTGATTTACGCTAATCTGATGATGTCCAGCGCATTGTGTGGATAGTTGAACTACGGTTTTATTTTCACCATTTTTATGTTTAGCTTTGTCTTTGTGAGATCAGTTTTTTATATGTTGTATTTTTACTAGTGTCTATAGTTCGGTCCTGAGATTTTTCTTTTTTGCTTGCCAAATTTTGTATACTTGTGTATGCCACTCTTCATATTATGGGTGTGTTTCGTGCATGAATTGCAATCAAGGGACTGGGGTGGGTTATGTTCAATTACATCTGAAATAAGAATACAATATGTTCTGAGGCTTTTAGTCTTTTCTTGTCCTTCAAGAAAATAGTTATGCCTAAATTATAATTATCTTTTCCTCCATATTTTCACTTCTTTTAGTATTGTGGCTCGATGAATGTAGCCAATATTATTTGGTGATATACGCTATTCTGATATGTCTAGTGCATTATGTGGATAGTTGAATAAATATGAGAACTACAGTTTTTTTTAAACATTTTTATGTTTATTTTTTGTCTTCATAAGATCCAATTTTTCTATGTTGCATGTTATATGTGTCTTGTTGTGTAGCCACTAGCCACACTTCATATGGTACATGTCTTCTGTGCATGCGTGTTGCAGTGGAGGGAGGAGGTGTTGCGCGGTGGGTTATGTGGGTTCTGTTAACTATCATTTCTTTTTATTTAATTTTTTTTCACCATTACCGCAAGAACTTTCACAAACCTTTGCATTAGGTAGATTAATCCTTTCTTCATGAAGCTTTATAAAGGCCACATGTGTCGAGCATAA